>JANJGN010000001.1:144152819-144154109 GCA_026770705.1 Isurus oxyrinchus | reverse complement strand
CGTGTGTTGTGTGTGTGTGTGAGCGAATGAGGGCGTGTGTGTGTGTTGTGTGAGGCGAATGAGGGCGTGTGTGTGTGTGTGTGAGCGAATGAGGGCGTGTGTGTGTGTGTGTGAGCGAATGAGGGCGTGTGTGTGTGTGTGTGAGCGAATGAGGGCGTGTGTGTGTGTGTGTGAGCGAATGAGGGCGTGTGTGTGTGTGTGTGAGCGAATGAGGGCGTGTGTGTGTGTGTGTGAGCGAATGAGGGCGTGTGTGTGTGTGTGTGAGCGAATGAGGGCGTGTGTGTGTGTGTGTGAGCGAATGAGGGCGTGTGTGTGTGTGTGTGAGCGAATGAGGGCGTGTGTGTGTGTGTGTGAGCGAATGAGGGCGTGTGTGTGTGTGTGTGAGCGAATGAGGGCGTGTGTGTGTGTGTGTGAGCGAATGAGGGCGTGTGTGTGTGTGTGTGAGCGAATGAGGGCGTGTGTGTGTGTGTGTGAGCGAATGAGGGCGTGTGTGTGTGTGTGTGAGCGAATGAGGGCGTGTGTGTGTGTGTGTGAGCGAATGAGGGCGTGTGTGTGTGTGTGTGAGCGAATGAGGGCGTGTGTGTGTGTGTGTGAGCGAATGAGGGCGTGTGTGTGTGTGTGTGAGCGAATGAGGGCGTGTGTGTGTGTGTGTGAGCGAATGAGGGCGTGTGTGTGTGTGTGTGAGCGAATGAGGGCGTGTGTGTGTGTGTGAGCGAATGAGGGCGTGTGTGTGTGTGTGAGCGAATGAGGGCGTGTGTGTGTGTGTGAGCGAATGAGGGCGTGTGTGTGTGTGTGAGCGAATGAGGGCGTGTGTGTGTGTGTGTGCGCGAATGAGGGCGTGTGTGTGTGTGTGTGAGCGAATGAGGGCGTGTGTGTGTGTGTGTGTGAGCGAATGAGGGCGTGTGTGTGTGTGTGTGAGCGAATGAGGGCGTGTGTGTGTGTGTGTGAGCGAAGGAGGGCGTGTGTGTGTGTGTGAGCGAAGGAGGGCGTGTGTGTGTGTGAGCGAAGGAGGGCGTGTGTGTGTGTGTGAGCGAAGGAGGGCGTGTGTGTGTGTGTGAGCGAAGGAGGGCGTGTGTGTGTGTGTGAGCGAATGAGGGCGTGTGTGTGTGTGTGAGCGAAGGAGGGCGTGTGTGTGTGTGTGAGCGAAGGAGGGCGTGTGTGTGTCTGTGAGCGAAGGAGGGCGTGTGTGTGTGTGTGAGCGAATGAGGGCGTGTGTGTGTGTGTGAGCGAAGGAGGGCGTGTGTGTGTGTGTGAGCGAAGGAGGGCGTGTGTGTGTGTGTGAGCGAACGA
>JANJGN010000001.1:144145319-144147819 GCA_026770705.1 Isurus oxyrinchus | reverse complement strand
GTGAGCGAATGAGGGCGTGTGTGTGTGTGTGTGAGCGAATGAGGGCGTGTGTGTGTGTGTGTGAGCGAATGAGGGCGTGTGTGTGTGTGTGTGAGCGAATGAGGGCGTGTGTGTGTGTGTGTGAGCGAATGAGGGCGTGTGTGTGTGTGTGTGAGCGAATGAGGGCGTGTGTGTGTGTGTGTGAGCGAATGAGGGCGTGTGTGTGTGTGTGTGAGCGAATGAGGGCGTGTGTGTGTGTGTGTGAGCGAATGAGGGCGTGTGTGTGTGTGTGTGAGCGAATGAGGGCGTGTGTGTGTGTGTGTCAGCGAATGAGGGCGTGTGTGTGTGTGTGTGAGCGAATGAGGGCGTGTGTGTGTGTGTGTGAGCGAATGAGGGCGTGTGTGTGTGTGTGTGAGCGAATGAGGGCGTGTGTGTGTGTGTGTGAGCGAATGAGGGCGTGTGTGTGTGTGTGTGAGCGAATGAGGGCGTGTGTGTGTGTGTGTGAGCGAATGAGGGCGTGTGTGTGTGTGTGTGAGCGAATGAGGGCGTGTGTGTGTGTGTGTGAGCGAATGAGGGCGTGTCTGTGTGTGTGTGTGAGCGAATGAGGGCGTGTCTGTGTGTGTGTGAGCGAATGAGGGCGTGTCTGTGTGTGTGTGAGCGAATGAGGGCGTGTCTGTGTGTGTGTGAGCGAATGAGGACGTGCCTGTGTGTGTGTGAGCGAATGAGGGCGTGCGTGTGTGTGTGTGAGCGAATGAGGGCGTGTGTGTGTGTGTGTGTGTGAGCGAATGAGGGCGTGTGTGTGTGTGTGGCTGTGTGGGTGTGTGTGTGAGCGAATGAGGGCGTGTGTGTGTGTGTGTGAGCGAATGAGGGCGTGTGTGTGTGTGTGTGTGACTGTGTGGGTGTGTGTGTGAGCGAATGAGGGCGTGTGTGGGTGTGTGTGTGATTGTGTGGGTGTGTGTGTGAGCGACTGAGGGCGTGTGTGTGTGTGTGTGAGCGAATGAGGGCGTGTGTGTGTGTGTGTGTGTGAGCGAATGAGGGCGTGTGTGTGTGTGTGTGAGCGAATGAGGGCGCGTGTGTGTGTGTGTGTGTGTGTGAGCGAATGAGGGCGTGTGTGTGTGTGTGTGTGTGAGCGAATGAGGGCGTGTGTGTGTGTGTGTGTGACTGTGTGGGTGTGTGTGTGAGCGAATGAGGGCGTGTGTGGGTGTGTGTGTGATTGTGTGGGTGTGTGTGTGAGCGAATGAGCGCGTGTGTGGGTGTGTGTGTGAGCGAATGAGGGCGTGTGTGTGTGTGTGTGTGTGAGCGAATGAGGGCGTGTGTGTGTGTGTGTGTGACTGTGTGGGTGTGTGTGTGAGCGAATGAGGGTGTGTGTGGGTGTGTGTGTGATTGTGTGGGTGTGTGTGTGAGCGAATGAGCGCGTGTGTGGGTGTGTGTGTGAGCGAATGAGGGCGTGTGTGTGTGTGTGTGAGCGAATGAGGGCGTGTGTGTGTGTGTGAGCGAATGAGGGCGTGTGTGTGTGTGTGAGCGAATGAGGGCGTGTGTGTGTGTGTGAGCGAATGAGGGCGTGTGTGTGTGTGTGTGAGCGAATGAGGGGGTGTGTGTGTGTGTGTGTGAGCGAATGAGGGCGTGTGTGTGTGTGTGTGTGAGCGAATGAGGGCGTGTGTGTGTGTGTGTGTGAGCGAATGAGGGCGTGTGTGTGTGTGTGAGCGAATGAGGGCGTGTGTGTGTGTGTGTGAGCGAATGAGGGCGTGTGTGTGTGTGTGAGCGAATGAGGGCGTGTGTGTGTGTGTGAGCGAATGAGGGCGTGTGTGTGTGTGTGTGAGCGAATGAGGGAGTGTGTGTGTGTGCGTGTGTGGGTGTGTGTGTGAGCGAAAGAGGGCGTGTGTGGGTGTGTGTGTGAGCGAATGAGGGCGTGTGTGTGTGTGTGAGCGAATGAGGGCGTGTGTGTGTGTGTGAGCGAATGAGGGCATGTGGGCGTGTGTGTGTGTGTGAGCGAATGAGGGCATGTGTGTGTGTGTGTGTGAGAGCGAATGAGGGCGTGGGTGTGTGTGTGTGTGAGCGAATGAGGGCGTGTGTGTGTGTGTGTGTGAGCGAATGAGGGCGTGTGTGTGTGTGTGTGTGTGAGCGAATGAGGGTGTGTGTGTGTGAGCGAATGAGGGCGTGTGTGTGTGTGTGTGAGCGAATGAGGGCGTGTGTGTGTGTGTGTGAACGAATGAGGGCGTGTGTGTGTGAGCGAATGAGGGCGTGTGTGTGTGAGCGAATGAGGGCGTGTGTGTGTGTGTGTGAGCGAATGAGGGCGTGTGTGTGTGTGTGTGAGCGAATGAGGGCGTGTGTGTGTGTGTGTGTGAGCGAATGAGGGCGTGTGTGTGTGTGAGCGAATGAGGGCGTTTGTGTGTGTGAGCGAATGAGGGCGTGTGTGTGTGTGTGAGCGAATGAGGGCGTGTGTGTGTGAGCGAATGAGGGCGTGTGTGTGTGTGAGCGAATGAGGGCGTGTGTGTGTGTGTGAGCGAATGAGGGCGTGTGT
>JANJGN010000001.1:144132819-144135319 GCA_026770705.1 Isurus oxyrinchus | reverse complement strand
TGTGTGTGTGTGTGAGCGAATGAGGGCGTGTGTGTGTGTGTGTGAGCGAATTGAGGGCGTGTGTGTGTGTGTGTGAGCGAATGAGGGCGTGTGTGTGTGTGTGAGCGAATGAGGCGTGTGTGTGTGTGTGAGCGAATGAGGGCGTGTGTGTGTGTGTGAGCGAATGAGGGCGTGTGTGTGTGTGTGAGCGAATGAGGGCGTGTGTGTGTGTGTGAGCGAATGAGGGCGTGTGTGTGTGTGTGAGCGAATGAGGGCGTGTGTGTGTGTGTGTGTAGAGCGAATGAGGGCGTGTGTGTGTGTGTGTGTGCGTGTGTGGGTGTGTGTGTGAGCGAGTGAGGGCGTGTGTGGGTGTGTGTGTGAGCGAATGAGGGCGTGTGTGGTGTGTGTGTGAGCGAATGAGGGCGTGTGTGTGTGTGTGTGAGCGAATGAGGGCGTGTGTGTGTGTGTGAGCGAATGAGGGCGTATGTGTGTGTGAGCGAATGAGGGCGTGTGTGTGTGTGTGAGCGAATGAGGGCATGTGTGTGTGTGAGCGAATGAGGGTGTGTGTGTGTGTGAGCGAATGAGGGCGTGCGTGTGTGTGTGAGCGAATGAGGGCGTGTGTGTGTGTGTGAGCGAATGAGGGCGTGTGTGTGTGTGTGAGCGAATGAGGGTGTGTGTGTGTGTGAGCGACTGAGGGCGTGCGTGTGTGTGTGTGTGTGTGAGCGAATGAGGGGTGTGTGTGGTGTGAGCGAATGAGGGCGTGTGTGTGTGAGCGAATGAGGGCGTGTGTGTGTGAGCGAATGAGGGCGTGTGTGTGTGAGCGAATGAGGGCGTGTGTGTGTGAGCGAATGAGGGCGTGTGTGTGTGAGCGAATGAGGGCGTGTGTGTGTGAGCGAATGAGGGGTGTGTGTGTGTGTGAGCGAATGAGGGCGTGTGTGTGTGTGAGCGAATGAGGGCGTGTGTGTGTGTGAGCGAATGAGGGCGTGTGTGTGTGTGAGCGAATGAGGGCGTGTGTGTGTGTGAGCGAATGAGGGCGTGTGTGTGTGTGAGCGAATGAGGGCGTGTGTGTGTGAGCGAATGAGGGCGTGTGTGTGTGTGGAGCGAATGAGGGCGTGTGTGTGTGTGCGAGTGAGGGCGTGTGTGTGTGTGTGTGTGGTGTGTGTGAGCGAATGAGGGCGTGTGTGTGTGTGTGAGCGAATGAGGCCGTGTGTGTGTGTGTGTGAGAGAATGAGGCCGTGTGTGTGTGTCTGTGTGTGTGTGTGTGTGAGCGAATGAGGGCGTGTGTGTGTGTGTGAGCGAATGAGGGCGTGTGTGTGTGTGAGCGAATGAGGGCGTGTGTGTGTGTGAGCGAATGAGGGCGTGTGTGTGTGTGAGCGAATGAGGGGCGTGTGTGTGTGTGAGCGAATGAGGGCGTGTGTGTGTGTGAGCGAATGAGGGCGTGTGTGTGTGTGAGCGAATGAGGGCGTGTGTGTGTGTGTGTGTGAGCGAATGAGGGCGTGTGTGTGTGTGTGTGTGTGAGAGAATGAGGCCGTGTCTGTGTGTGTGTGTGTGTGTGTGCGTGTGTGAGCGAATGAGGGTGTGTGTGTGAGCGAATGAGGGCGTGTGTGTGTGCGTGTGTGTGTGTGCGCGGTGTGTGAGCGAATGAGGGCGTGTGTGTGTGCGTGTGTGTGTGTGCGCGTGTGTGTGAGCGAATGAGGGCGTGCGTGTGAGCGAATGAGGGCGTGTGTGTGTGTGTGAGAGCGAATGAGGGCGTATGTGTTTGTGTGAGCGAATGTGGGCATGTGTGTATGTGTGTGTGAGCGAATGAGGGCGTGTGTGTGTGTGTGAGCGAATGAGGGCGTGTGTGTGCGTGTGAGCGAGTGAGGGCGTGTGTGTGTGTGAGCGAATGAGGGCGTGAGTGTGTGTGTGTGTGTGTGAGCGAATGAGGGCGTGTGTGTGTGTGTGTGAGCGAATGAGGGCGTGTGTGTGTGTGTGTGTGAGCGAATGAGGGCGTGTGTGTGTGTGTGAGCGAATGAGGGCGTGTGTCTGTGTGTGAGCGAATGAGGGCGTGTGTGTGTGTGTGAGCGAATGAGGGCGTGTGTGTGTGTGTGAGCGAATGAGGGCGTGTGTGTGTGTGTGTGAGCGAATGAGGGCGTGTGTGTGTGTGTGTGAGCGAATGAGGGCGTGTGTGTGTGTGTGAGCGAATGAGGGCGTGTGTGTGTGTGTGAGCGAATGAGGGCGTGTGTGTGTGTGTGAGCGAATGAGGGCGTGTGTGTGTGTGAGCGAATGAGGGCGTGTGTGTGTGTGTGAGCGAATGAGGGCGTGTGTGTGTGTGTGAGCGAATGAGGGCGTGTGTGTGTGTGTGTGTGAGCGAATGAGGGCGTGTGTGTGTGTGTGTGAGCGAATGAGGGCGTGTGTGTGTGTGTGTGAGCGAATGAGGGCGTGTGTGTGTGTGTGTGAGCGAATGAGGGCGTGTGTGTGTGTGTGTGAGCGAATGAGGGCGTGTGTGTGTGTGTGTGAGCGAATGAGGGCGTGTGTGTGT
>JANJGN010000001.1:144125319-144127819 GCA_026770705.1 Isurus oxyrinchus | reverse complement strand
GAGGGCGTGTGTGTGTGTGAGCGAATGAGGGCGTGTGTGTGTGTGTGTAGCGAATGAGGGCGTGTGTGTGTGTGTGTGAGCGAATGAGGGCGTGTGTGTGTGAGCGAATGAGGGCGTGTGTGTGTGTGTGAGCGAATGAGGGCGTGTGTGTGTGTGTGTGAGCGAATGAGGGCGTGTGTGTGTGTGTGTGTGTGTGAGCGAATGAGGGCGTGTGTGTGTGTGTGTGTGTGTGAGCGAATGAGGGCGTGTGTGTGTGTTGTGTGAGCGAATGAGGGCGTGTGTGTGTGTGTGAGCGAATGAGGGCGTGTGTGTGTGTGTGAGCGAATGAGGGCGTGTGTGTGTGTGTGAGCGAATGAGGGCGTGTGTGTGTGTGTGAGCGAATGAGGGCGTGTGTGTGTGTGTGAGCGAATGAGGGCGTGTGTGTGTGTGTGAGCGAATGAGGGCGTGTTTGTGTGTGTGAGCGAATGAGGGCGTGTGTGTGTGAACGAATGAGGGCGTGTGTGTGTGTGTGTGTGAGCGAATGAGGGCGTGTGTCTGTGTGTGTGTGACTGTGTGGGTGTGTGTGTGAGCGAATGAGGGCGTGTGTGTGTGTGTGTGAGCGAATGAGGGCGTGTGTGTGTGTGTGTGTGTGAGCGAATGAGGGCGTGTGTGTGTGTGTGTGTGTGACTGTGTGGGTGTGTGTGTGAGCGAATGAGGGCGTGTGTGGGTGTGTGTGTGAGCGAATGAGGGCGTGTGTGGGTGTGTGTGTGAGCGAATGAGGGCGTGTGTGTGTGTGTGTGAGCGAATGAGGGCGTGTGTGTGTGTGTGAGCGAATGAGGGCGTGTGTGTGTGTGTGAGCGAATGAGGGCGTGTGTGTGTGTGTGTGAGCGAATGAGGGCGTGTGTGTGTGTGTGTGAGCGAATGAGGGCGTGTGTGTGTGTGTGAGCGAATGAGGACGTGTGTGTGTGTGTGAGCGAATGAGGGCGTGTGTGTGTGTTTGAGCGAATGAGGGCGTGTGTGTGTGTGTGAGCGAATGAGGGCGTGTGTGTGTGTGTGAGCGAATGAGGGCGTGTGTGTGTGTGTGAGCGAATGAGGGCGTGTGTGTGTGTGTGTGAGCGAATGAGGGCGTGTGTGTGTGTGTGAGCGAATGAGGGCGTGTGTGTGTGTGTGTGAGCGAATGAGGGCGTGTGTGTGTGTGTGTGAGCGAATGAGGGCGTGTGTGTGTGTGTGAGCGAATGAGGGCGTGTGTGTGTGTGTGAGCGAATGAGGGCGTGTGTGTGTGTGTGAGCGAATGAGGGCGTGTGTGTGTGTGTGAGCGAATGAGGGCGTGTGTGTGTGTGTGAGCGAATGAGGGCGTGTGTGTGTGAGCGAATGAGGGCGTGTGTGTGTGTGTGAGCGAATGAGGGCGTGTGTGTGTGTGTGAGCGAATGAGGGCGTGTGTGTGTGTGTGAGCGAATGAGGGCGTGTGTGTGTGTGTGTGTGCGCGAAAGAGGGCGTGTGTGTGTGTGTGTGTGCGTGTGTGGGTGTGTGTGTGAGCGAATGAGGGCGTGTGTGGGTGTGTGTGTGAGCGAATGAGGGCGTGTGTGGGTGTGTGTGTGAGCGAATGAGGGCGTGTGTGTGTGTGTGTGAGCGAATGAGGGCGTGTGTGTGTGTGTGAGCGAATGAGGGCGTATGTGTGTGTGAGCGAATGAGGGCATGTGTGTGTGTGTGAGCGAATGAGGGCGTGTGTGTGTGTGTGAGCGAATGAGGGTGTGTGTGTGTGTGAGCGAATGAGGGCGTGCGTGTGTGTGTGTGTGTGTGTGTGAGCGAATGAGGGCGTGTGTGTGTGTGTGAGCGAATGAGGGCGTGTGTGTGTGTGTGAGCGAATGAGGGCGTGTGTGTGTGTGTGAGCGAATGAGGGCGTGTGTGTGTGTGTGAGCGAATGAGGGCGTGCGTGTGTGTGTGTGTGTGTGTGAGCGAATGAGGGGGTGTGTGTGTGTGTGAGCGAATGAGGGCGTGTGTGTGTGAGCGAATGAGGGCGTGTGTGTGTGAGCGAATGAGGGCGTGTGTGTGTGAGCGAATGAGGGCGTGTGTGTGTGAGCGAATGAGGGCGTGTGTGTGTGAGCGAATGAGGGGCGTGTGTGTGTGTGAGCGAATGAGGGCGTGTGTGTGTGTGAGCGAATGAGGGCGTGTGTGTGTGTGAGCGAATGAGGGCGTGTGTGTGTGTGAGCGAATGAGGGCGTGTGTGTGTGTGAGCGAATGAGGGCGTGTGTGTGTGTGAGCGAATGAGGGCGTGTGTGTGTGTGAGCGAATGAGGGCGTGTGTGTGTGTGAGCGAATGAGGGCGTGTGTGTGTGTGTGTGTGTGCGTGTGTGTGTGAGCGAATGAGGGCGTGTGTGTGTGTGTGTGTGCGTGTGTGTGTGAGCGAATGAGGGCGTGTGTGTGTGTGTGAGCGAATGAGGCCGTGTGTGTGTGTGTGTGAGAGAATGAGGCCGTGTGTGTGTGTGTGTGTGTGTGTGTGTGTGAGCGAATGAGGGCGTGTG
>JANJGN010000001.1:144100319-144120319 GCA_026770705.1 Isurus oxyrinchus | reverse complement strand
GGGCATGTGGGCGTGTGTGTGTGTGTGAGCGAATGAGGGCATGTGGGCGTGTGTGTGTGTGAGAGCGAATGAGGGCGTCTGTGTGTGTGAGCGAATGAGGGCGTCTGTGTGAGTGTGAGCGAATGAGGGCGTGTGTGTGTGTGTGAGCGAATGAGGGTGTGTGTGTGTGTGAGCGACTGAGGGCGTGCGTGTGTGTGTGTGTGTGAGCGAATGAGGGGTGTGTGTGTGTGTGAGCGAATGAGGGCGTGTGTGTGTGAGCGAATGAGGGCGTGTGTGTGTGAGCGAATGAGGGCGTGTGTGTGTGTGTGTGAGCGAATGAGGGCGTGTGTGTGTGTGTGTGAGCGAATGAGGGCGTGTGTGTGTGTGTGTGAGCGAATGAGGGCGTGTGTGTGTGTGTGTGAGCGAATGAGGGCGTGTGTGTGTGTGTGTGTGTGAGCGAATGAGGGCGTGTGTGTGTGTGTGTGTGAGCGAATGAGGGCGTGTGTGTGTGTGTGTGTGTGTGAGCGAATGAGGGCGTGTGTGTGTGTGTGTGTGTGAGCGAATGAGGGCGTGTGTGTGTGTGTGTGTGTGTGAGCGAATGAGGGCGTGTGTGTGTGTGTGTGTGTGTGTGAGCGAATGAGGGCGTGTGTGTGTGTGTGTGAGCGAATGAGGGCGTGTGTGTGTGTGTGTGAGCGAATGAGGGCGTGTGTGTGTGTGTGTGAGCGAATGAGGGCGTGTGTGTGTGTGTGTGAGCGAATGAGGGCGTGTGTGTGTGTGTGTGAGCGAATGAGGGCGTGTGTGTGTGTGTGTGAGCGAATGAGGGCGTGTGTGTGTGTGTGTGAGCGAATGAGGGCGTGTGTGTGTGTGTGTGAGCGAATGAGGGCGTGTGTGTGTGTGTGTGAGCGAATGAGGGCGTGTGTGTGTGTGTGTGAGCGAATGAGGGCGTGTGTGTGTGTGTGAGCGAATGAGGGCGTGTGTGTGTGTGTGTGTGCGTGTGTGGGTGTGTGTGTGAGCGAATGAGGGCGTGTGTGTGTGTGTGAGCGATTGAGTGCGTGTGTGTGTGTGTGTGAGCGAATGAGGGCGTGTGTGTGTGTGTGTGAGCGAATGAGGGCGTGTGTGTGTGTGTGTGAGCGAATGAGGGCATGTGGGCGTGTGTGTGTGTGTGAGCGAATGATGGCATGTGTGTGTGTGTGTGTGTGAGAGCGAATGAGGGCGTCTGTGTGTGTGAGCGAATGAGGGCGTCTGTGTGAGTGTGAGCGAATGAGGGCGTGTGTGTGTGTGTGAGCGAATGAGGGTGTGTGTGTGTGTGAGCGACTGAGGGCGTGCGTGTGTGTGTGTGTGTGTGAGCGAATGAGGGGTGTGTGTGTGTGTGAGCGAATGAGGGCGTGTGTGTGTGAGCGAATGAGGGCGTGTGTGTGTGAGCGAATGAGGGCGTGTGTGTGTGAGCGAATGAGGGCGTGTGTGTGTGAGCGAATGAGGGCGTGTGTGTGTGAGCGAATGAGGGCGTGTGTGTGTGAGCGAATGAGGCGTGTGTGTGTGTGTGAGCGAATGAGGGCGTGTGTGTGTGTGAGCGAATGAGGGCGTGTGTGTGTGTGAGCGAATGAGGGCGTGTGTGTGTGTGAGCGAATGAGGGCGTGTGTGTGTGTGAGCGAATGAGGGCGTGTGTGTGTGTGAGCGAATGAGGGCGTGTGTGTGTGTGAGCGAATGAGGGCGTGTGTGTGTGTGAGCGAATGAGGGCGTGTGTGTGTGTGAGCGAATGAGGGCGTGTGTGTGTGTGAGCGAATGAGCGCGTGTGTGTGTGTGAGCGAATGAGGGCGTGTGTGTGTGTGAGCGAATGAGGGCGTGTGTGTGTGTGAGCGAATGAGGGCGTGTGTGTGTGTGAGCGAATGAGGGCGTGTGTGTGTGTGAGCGAATGAGGGCGTGTGTGTGTGTGAGCGAATGAGGGCGTGTGTGTGTGTGAGCGAATGAGGGCGTGTGTGTGTGTGAGCGAATGAGGGCGTGTGTGTGTGTGAGCGAATGAGGGCGTGTGTGTGTGTGAGCGAATGAGGGCGTGTGTGTGTGTGAGCGAATGAGGGCGTGTGTGTGTGTGAGCGAATGAGGGCGTGTGTGTGTGTGAGCGAATGAGGGCGTGTGTGTGTGTGAGCGAATGAGGGCGTGTGTGTGTGTGAGCGAATGAGGGCGTGTGTGTGTGTGAGCGAATGAGGGCGTGTGTGTGTGTGAGCGAATGAGGGCGTGTGTGTGTGTGAGCGAATGAGGGCGTGTGTGTGTGTGAGCGAATGAGGGCGTGTGTGTGTGTGAGCGAATGAGGGCGTGTGTGTGTGTGTGTGAATGAGGGCGTGTGTGTGTGTGTGAGCGAATGAGGGCGTGTGTGTGTGTGTGAGCGAATGAGGGCGTGTGTGTGTGTCTGAGAGAATGAGGCCGTGTGTGTGTGTGTGTGTGTGTGTGTGTGAGCGAATGAGGCCGTGTGTGTGTGTGTGTGTGTGTGTGAGCGAATGAGGGCGTGTGTGTGTGTGAGCGAATGAGGGCGTGTGTGTGTGTGTGTGTGTGTCTGAGCGAATGAGGGTGTGTGTGTGTGTAAGCGAATGAGGGCGTGTGTGTGTGTGTGAGCGAATGAGGGCGTGTGTGTGTGTGTGAGCGAATGAGGGCGTGTGTGTGTGTGTGAGCGAATGAGGGCGTGTGTGTGTGTGTGAGAGAATGAGGCCGTGTGTGTGTGTGTGTGTGTGTGCGTGTGTGAGCGAATGAGGGCGTGTGTGTGTGTGAGCGAATGAGGATGTGTGTGTGTGTGAGCAAATGTGGGCGTGTGTGTGTGTGTGAGCGAATGAGGGCGTGTGTGTGTGCGTGTGTGTGTGTGCGTATGTGTGAGCGAATGAGGGCGTGCGTGTGAGCGAATGAGGGCGTGTGTGTGTGTGTGAGAACGAATGAGGGCGTATGTGTGTGTGTGAGCGAATGTGGGCATGTGTGTATGTGTGTGTGAGCGAATGAGGGCGAATGAGGGCGTGTGTGTGCGTGTGAGCGAGTGAGGGCGTGTGTGTGTGTGAGCGAATGAGGGCGTGAGTGTGTGTGTGTGTGTGAGCGAATGAGGGCGTGTGTGTGTGTGTGTGAGCGAATGAGGGCGTGTGTGTGTGTGAGCAACTGAGGGCGTGTGTGTGTGTGTGAGCGAATGAGGGCGTGTGTGTGTGAGCGAATGAGGGCGTGTGTGTGTGTGTGTGTGTGTGTGAGCGAATGAGGGCATGTGTGTGTGTGTGTGTGTGAGCGAATGAGGGCATGTGTGTGTGTGTGTGTGTGAGCGAATGAGGGCATGTGTGTGTGTGTGTGAGCGAATGAGGGCGTGTGTGTGTGTGTGAGCGAATGAGGGCATGTGTGTGTGTGTGTGTGTGTGTGTGAGCGAATGAGGGCGTGTGTGTGTGTGTGAGCGAATGAGGGCGTGTGTGTGTGTGTGAGCGAATGAGGGCGTGTGTGTGTGTGTGAGCGATTGAGGGCGTGTGTGTGTGTGTGAGCGAATGAGGGCGTGTGTGTGTGTGTGAGCGAATGAGGGCGTGTGTGTGTGTGAGCGAATGAGGGCGTGTGTGTGTGTGTGAGCGAATGAGGGCGTGTGTGTGTGTGTGAGCGAATGAGGGCGTGTGTGTGTGTGTGAGCGAATGAGGGCGTGTGTGTGTGTGTGTGAGCGAATGAGGGCGTGTGTGTGTGAGCGAATGAGGGCGTGTGTGTGTGTGTATGTGTGTGTGTGTGTGTGTGTGAGCGAATGAGGGCGTGTGTGTGTGTGAGCGACTGAGGGCGTGTGTGTGTGTGTGTGAGCGAGTGAGGGCGTGTGTGTGTATGTGAGCGAGTGAGGGCGTGTGTGTGTATGTGAGCGATTGAGGGCGTGTGTGTGTGTGTGAGCGAAGGAGGGCGTTTGTGTGTGTGGGAGCGAATGAGGGCGTGTGTGTGTGCGTGTGTGTGTGTGCGTGTGTGTGAGCGAATGAGGGCGTGCGTGTGAGCGAATGAGGGCGTATGTGTGTGTGTGTGAGCGAATGAGGGCGTGTGTGTGTGTGTGTGTGTGTGTGAGCGAATGAGGGCGTGTGTGTGTGTGTGTGTGACTGTGTGGGTGTGTGTGTGAGCGAATGAGGGCGTGTGTGGGTGTGTGTGTGAGCGAATGAGGGCGTGTGTGTGTGTGTGAGCGAATGAGGGGGTGTGTGTGTGTGTGTGAGCGAATGAGGGCGTGTGTGTGTGTGTGAGCGAATGAGGGCGTGTGTGTGTGTGTGAGCGAATGAGGGCGTGTGTGTGTGTGTGTGTGAGCGAATGAGGGCGTGTGTGTGTGTGTGTGTGAGCGAATGAGGGCGTGTGTGTGTGTGTGTGTGAGCGAATGAGGGCGTGTGTGTGTGTGTGTGTGAGCGAATGAGGGCGTGTGTGTGTGTGTGAGCGAATGAGGGTGTGTGTGTGTGTGTGTGAGCGAATGAGGGCGTGTGTGTGTGTGTGTGTGCGTGTGTGGGTGCGTGTGTGAGCGAATGAGGGCGTGTGTGTGTGTGTGTGTGTGTGTGTGTGTGTGAGCGAATGAGGGCGTGTGTGTGTGTGTGTGAGCGAATGAGGGCGTGTGTGTGTGTGTGAGCGAATGAGGGCATGTGGGCGTGTGTGTGTGTGTGAGCGAATGAGGGCATGTGTGTGTGTGTGTGAGAGAGCGAATGAGGGCGTCTGTGTGTGTGAGCGAATGAGGGCGTCTGTGAGTGTGAGCGAATGAGGGCGTGTGTGTGTGTGTGAGCGAATGAGGGTGTGTGTGTGTGTGAGCGACTGAGGGCGTGCGTGTGTGTGTGTGTGTGAGCGAATGAGGGGTGTGTGTTTGTGTGAGCGAATGAGGGCGTGTGTGTGTGAGCGAATGAGGGCGTGTGTGTGTGAGCGAATGAGGGCGTGTGTGTGTGAGCGAATGAGGGCGTGTGTGTGTGAGCGAATGAGGGGTGTGTGTGTGTGTGAGCGAATGAGGGCGTGTGTGTGTGAGCGAATGAGGGCGTGTGTGTGTGAGCGAATGAGGGCGTGTGTGTGTGTGAGCGAATGAGGGCGTGTGTGTGTGTGAGCGAATGAGGGCGTGTGTGTGTGTGAGCGAATGAGGGCGTGTGTGTGTGTGAGCGAATGAGGGCGTGTGTGTGTGTGAGCGAATGAGGGCTTGTGTGTGTGTGAGCGAATGAGGGCGTGTGTGTGTGTGAGCGAATGAGGGCGTGTGTGTGTGTGAGCGAATGAGGGCGTGTGTGTGTGTGAGCGAATGAGGGCGTGTGTGTGTGTGAGCGAATGAGGGCGTGTGTGTGTGTGTGAGCGAATGAGGGCGTGTGTGTGTGTGTGAGCGAATGAGGGCGTGTGTGTGTGTGTGAGCGAATGAGGGCGTGTGTGTGTGTGTGAGCGAATGAGGGCGTGTGTGTGTGTGAGCGAATGAGGGCGTGTGTGTGTGTGAGCGAATGAGGCCGTGTGTGTGTGTGTGAGAGAATGAGGCCGTGTGTGTGTGTGTGTGTGTGTGTGTGTGAGCGAATGAGGGCGTGTGTGTGTGTGAGCGAATGAGGGCGTGTGTGTGTGTGAGCGAATGAGGGCGTGTGTGTGTGTGAGCGAATGAGGGCGTGTGTGTGTGTGAGCGAATGAGGCCGTGTGTGTGTGTGTGAGAGAATGAGGCCGTGTGTGTGTGTGTGTGTGTGTGTGTGTGTGTGAGCGAATGAGGGCGTGTGTGTGTGTGAGCGAATGAGGGCGTGTGTGTGTGTGAGCGAATGATGGCGTGTGTGTGTGTGAGCGAATGAGGGCGTGTGTGTGTGTGAGCGAATGAGGGCGTGTGTGTGTGAGCGAATGAGGGCGTGTGTGTGTGTGTGTGTGTGTGTGTGTGTGTCTGAGCGAATGAGGGCGTGTGTGTGTGTGTGTGTGAGCGAATGAGGGCGTGTGTGTGTGTGTGAGCGAATGAGGGCGTGTGTGTGTGTGTGAGCGAATGAGGGCGTGTGTGTGTGTGTGAGCGAATGAGGGCGTGTGTGTGTGTGTGAGCGAATGAGTCCGTGTGTGTGTGTGTGAGAGAATGAGGCCGTGTGTGTGTGTGTGTGTGTGCGTGTGTGAGCGAATGAGGGCCTGCGTGTGTGTGAGCGAATGAGGACGTGTGTGTGTGTGAGCAAATGTGGGCGTGTGTGTGTGTGTGAGCGAATGAGGGCGTGTGTGTGTGCGTGTGTGTGTGTCCGTGTGTGTGAGCGAATGAGGGCGTGCGTGTGAGCGAATGAGGGCGTGTGTGTGTGTGTGTGAGAGCGAATGAGGGCGTATGTGTGTGTGTGAGCGAATGTGGGCATGTGTGTGTGTGTGATCGAATGAGGGCGTGTGTGTGCGTGTGAGCGAATGAGGGCGTGTGTGTGCGTGTGAGCGAGCGAGGGCGTGTGTGTGTGTGAGCGAATGAGGGCGTGAGTGTGTGTGTGTGTGTGAGCGAATGAGGGCGTGTGTGTGTGTGTGAGCGAATGAGGGCGTGTGTGTGTGTGAGAGCGAATGAGGGTGTGTGTGTGTGTGAGCAACTGAGGGCGTGTGTGTGTGTGTGAGCGAATGAGGGCGTGTGTGTGTGAGCGAATGAGGGCGTGTGTGTTTGTGTGTGTGTGAGCGAATGAGGGCGTGTGTGTGTGTGTGTGTGTGAGCGAATGAGGGCATGTGTGTGTGTGTGTGTGTGTGTGAGCGAATGAGGGCATGTGTGTGTGTGTGTGTGTGTGTGTGCGAATGAGGGCGTGTGTGTGTGTGTGAGCGAATGCGGGCGTGTGTGTGTGTGTGAGCGAATGAGGGCGTGTGTGTGTGTGTGTGTGAGCAAATGAGGGCGTGTGTGTGTGTGTGTGTGTGTGTGTGTGTGTGTGTGAGAGAATGAGGGCGTGTGTGTGTGTGTGTGAGCGAATGAGGGCGTGTGTGTGTGTGTGTGTGAGCGACTGAGGGCGTGTGTGTGTGTGTGTGAGCGAGTGAGGGCGTGTGTGTGTATGTGAGCGAGTGAGGGCGTGTGTGTGTATGTGAGCGAGTGAGGGCGTGTGTGTGTGTGTGAGCGAAGGAGGACGTTTGTGTGTGTGGGAGCGAATGAGGGCGTATGTGTGTGTGTGTGAGCGAATGAGGGTGTGTGTGTGTGTGTATGTGTGTGTCTGTGTGTGTGTGTGTGTGTGTGTGCGAATGAGGGCGTGTTTGTGTGTGTGTGTGAGCGAATGAGGGCGTGTGTGTGTGTGTGTGTGTGTGAGCGAATGAGGGCGTGTGTGAGTGTGTGTGAGCGAATGAGGGCGTGTGTGTGTGTGTGTTTGTGTGAGCGAATGAGGGCGTGTGTGTGTGTGTGAGCGAATGAGGGCGTGTGTGTGTGTGTGAGCGAATGAGGGCGTGTGTGTGTGTGTGAGCGAATGAGGGCGTGTGTGTGAGCGAATGAGGGCGTGTGTGTGTGTGTGAGCGAATGAGGGCGTGTGTGTGAGCGAATGAGGGTGTGTGTGTGTGTGTGAGCGAATGAGGGCGTGTGTGTGTGTGTGAGCGAATGAGGGCGTGTGTGTGTGTGTGAGCGAATGAGGGTGTGTGTGTGTGTGTGAGCGAATGAGGGCGTGTGTGTGTGTGTGAGCGAATGAGGGCGTGTGTGTGAGCGAATGAGGGTGTGTGTGTGTGTGTGAGCGAATGAGGGCGTGTGTGTGTGTGTGAGCGAATGAGGGCGTGTGTGTGTGTGTGAGCGAATGAGGGCGTGTGTGTGTGTGTGAGCGAATGAGGGCGTGTGTGTGTGTGTGAGCGAATGAGGGCGTGTGTGTGTGTGTGTGAGCGAATGAGGGCGTGTGTGTGTGTGTGAGCGAATGAGGGCGTGTGTGTGTGTGTGAGCGAATGAGGGCGTGTGTGTGTGTGTGAGCGAATGAGGGCGTGTGTGTGTGTGTGAGCGAATGAGGGCGTGTGTGTGTGTGTGAGCGAATGAGGGCGTGTGTGTGTGTGTGAGCGAATGAGGGCGTGTGTGTGTGTGTGAGCGAATGAGGGCGTGTGTGTGTGTGTGAGCGAATGAGGGCGTGTGTGTGTGTGTGAGCGAATGAGGGCGTGTGTGTGTGTGTGAGCGAATGAGGGCGTGTGTGTGTGTGTGAGCGAATGAGGGCGTGTGTGTGTGTGTGAGCGAATGAGGGCGTGTGTGTGTGTGTGAGCGAATGAGGGCGTGTGTGTGTGTGTGAGCGAATGAGGGCGTGTGTGTGTGTGTGAGCGAATGAGGGCGTGTGTGTGTGTGTGTGAGCGAAGGAGGGCGTGTGTGTGTGTGTGTGTGTGTGTGTGTGAGCGAAGGAGGGCGTGTGTGTGTGTGTGTGTGTGTGTGTGTTGAGCGAAGGAGGGCGTGTGTGTGTGCATGTGTGTGTTTGAGCGAAGGAGAGCGTGTGTGTGTGCATGTGTGTGTGTGAGCGAAGGAGGGCGTGTGTGTGTGTGTGTGTGTGTGTGTGTGTGAGCGAAGGAGGGCGTGTGTGTGTGTGTGTGAGCGAAGGAGGGCGTGTGTGTGTGTGCGAGTGTGTGTGTGAGCGAAGGAGGGCGTGTGTGTGTGTGTGTGTGTGAGCGAATGAGGGCGTGTGTGTGTGTGTGAGCGAATGAGGGCGTGTGTGTGTGTGTGAGCGAATGAGGGCGTGTGTGTGTGTGAGCGAATGAGGGCGTGTGTGTGTGTGAGCGAATGAGGGCGTGTGTGTGTGTGAGCGAATGAGGGCGTGTGTGTGTGTGAGCGAATGAGGGCGTGTGTGTGTGTGAGCGAATGAGGGCGTGTGTGTATGTGTGTGTGAGCGAATGAGGGCGTGTGTGTATGTGTGTGTGAGCGAATGAGGGCGTGTGTGTGCGTGTGAGCGAGTGAGGGCGTGTGTGTGTTTGAGCGAATGAGGGCGTGAGTGTGTGTGTGTGTGTGAGCGAATGAGGGCGTGTGTGTGTGTGTGAGCGAATGAGGGCGTGTGTGTGTGTGTGAGCGAATGAGGGCGTGTGTGTGTGTGTGAACAACTGAGGGCGTGTGTGTGTGTGAGCGAATGAGGGCGTGTGTGTGTGTGTGTGTGTGTGAGCTAATGAGGGCGTGTGTGTGTGTGTGTGTGTGTGAGCGAATGAGGGCATGTGTGTGTGTGTGTGTGAGCGAATGAGGGCATGTGTGTGTGTGTGTGAGCGAATGAGGGCGTGTGTGTGTGTGTGAGCGAATGAGGGCATGTGTGTGTGTGTGTGTGTGTGTGAGCGAATGAGGGCGTGTGTGTGTGTGAGCGAATGAGGGCGTGTGTGTGTGTGTGAGCGAATGAGGGCGTGTGAGTGTGTGTGAGCGAATGAGGGCGTGTGTGTGTGTGTGTGAGCGAATGAGGGCGTGTGTGTGTGTGTGAGCGAATGAGGGCGTGTGTGTGTGTGTGAGCGAATGAGGGCGTGTGTGTGTGTGAGCGAATGAGGGCGTGTGTGTGTGTGAGCGAATGAGGGTGTGTGTGTGTGTGTGAGCGAATGAGGGCGTGTGTGTGTGTGTGTGTGTGTCTGTGTGTGTGTGTGAGCGAATGAGGGCGTGTGTGTGTGTGAGTGAATGAGGGCGTGTGTGTGTGTGAGCGGATGAGGGCGTGTGTGTGTGTGAGCGAATGAGGGCGTGTGTGTGTGTGTGAGCGAGTGAGGGCGTGTGTGTGTATGTGAGCGAGTGAGGGCGTGTGTGTGTGTGTGAGCGAAGGAGGGCGTTTGTGTGTGTGGGAGCGAATGAGGGCGTGTGTGTGTGCGTGTGTGTGTGTGCGTGTGTGTGAGCGAATGAGGGCGTGCGTGTGAGCGAATGAGGGCGTGTGTGTGTGTGTGTGAGCGAATGAGGGCGTGTGTGTGTCTGTGTGTGTGTGTGTGAGCGAATGAGGGCGTGTGTGTGTGTGTGTGTGACTGTGTGGGTGTGTGTGTGAGCGAATGAGGGCGTGTGTGGGTGTGTGTGTGAGCGAATGAGGGCGTGTGTGTGTGTGTGAGCGAATGAGGGGGTGTGTGTGTGTGTGTGTGAGCGAATGAGGGGGTGTGTGTGTGTGTGTGTGAGCGAATGAGGGGGTGTGTGTGTGTGTGTGAGCGAATGAGGGAGTGTGTGTGTGTGTGAGCGAATGAGGGCGTGTGTGTGTGTGTGAGCGAATGAGGGCGTGTGTGTGTGTGTGTGAGCGAATGAGGGCGTGTGTGTGTGTGTGTGAGCGAATGAGGGCGTGTGTGTGTGTGTGTGTGAGCGAATGAGGGCGTGTGTGTGTGTGTGAGCGAATGAGGGCGTGTGTGTGTGTGTGAGCGAATGAGAGCGTGTGTGTGTGTGTGTGCGTGTGTGGGTGCGTGTGTGAGGGAATGAGGGCGTGTGTGTGTGTGTGTGTGTGTGTGAGCGAATGAGGGCGTGTGTGTGTGTGAGCGAATGAGGGCGTGTGTGTGTGTGTGTGAGCGAATGAGGGCGTGTGTGTGTGTGTGTGAGCGAATGAGGGCGTGTGTGTGTGTGTGAGCGAATGAGGGCATGTGGGCGTGTGTGTGTGTGTGAGCGAATGAGGGCATGTGTGTGTGTGTGTGAGAGAGCGAATGAGGGCGTCTGTGTGTGTGAGCGAATGAGGGCGTCTGTGTGAGTGTGAGCGAATGAGGGCGTGTGTGTGTGTGTGAGCGAATGAGGGGTGTGTGTGTGTGTGAGCGACTGAGGGCGTGCGTGTGTGTGTGTGTGTGTGAGCGAATGAGGGGTGTGTGTGTGTGTGAGCGAATGAGGGCGTGTGTGTGTGAGCGAATGAGGGCGTGTGTGTGTGAGCGAATGAGGGTGTGTGTGTGTGTGAGCGAATGAGGGCGTGTGTGTGTGAGCGAATGAGGGCGTGTGTGTGTGTGAGCGAATGAGTGCGTGTGTGTGTGTGAGCGAATGAGGGCGTGTGTGTGTGTGAGCGAATGAGGGCGTGTGTGTGTGTGAGCGAATGAGGGCGTGTGTGTGTGTGAGCGAATGAGGGCGTGTGTGTGTGTGAGCGAATGAGGGCGTGTGTGTGTGTGAGCGAATGAGGGCGTGTGTGTGTTGTGAGCGAATGAGGGCGTGTGTGTGTGTGAGCGAATGAGGGCGTGTGTGTGTGTGAGCGAATGAGGGCGTGTGTGTGTGTGTGAGCGAATGAGGGCGTGTGTGTGTGTGTGAGCGAATGAGGGCGTGTGTGTGTGTGTGAGCGAATGAGGGCGTGTGGTGTGTGTGTGAGCGAATGAGGGCGTGTGTGTGTGTGTGAGCGAATGAGGGCGTGTGTGTGTGTGGTGTGAGCGAATGAGGGCGTGTGTGTGTGAGTGTGTGAGCGAATGAGGGCGTGTGTGTGTGTGTGTGAGCGAATGAGGGCGTGTGTGTGTGTGTGAGCGAATGAGGGCGTTGTGTGTGTGTGAGCGAATGAGGGCGTGTGTGTGTGTGAGCGAATGAGGGCGTGTGTGTGTGTGAGCGAATGAGGGGCGTGTGTGTGTGTGAGCGAATGAGGGCGTGTGTGTGTGTGAGCGAATGAGGGCGTGTGTGTGTGTGAGCGAATGAGGGCGTGTGTGTGTGTGAGCGAATGAGGGCGTGTGTGTGTGTGTGAGCGAATGAGGGCGTGTGTGTGTGTGAGCGAATGAGGGCGTGTGTGTGTGTGAGCGAATGAGGGCGTGTGTGTGTGTGAGCGAATGAGGGGCGTGAGCGAATGAGGCCGTGTGTGTGTGTGTGAGCGAATGAGGCCGTGTGTGTGTGTGTGAGCGCATGAGGGCGTGTGTGTGTGTGAGCGCATGAGGGCGTGTGTCTGTGTGAGCGAATGAGGGCGTGTGTGTGTGTGAGCGAATGAGGGCGTGTGTGTGTGAGCGAATGAGGGCGTGTGTGTGTGTGTGTGTGTGTGTGTCTGAGCGAATGAGGGCGTGTGTGTGTGTGTGTGTGTGTGTGAGCGAATGAGGGCGTGTGTGCGTGTGTGAGCGAATGAGGGCTTGTGTGTGTGTGAGCGAATGAGGATGTGTGTGTGTGTGAGCAAATGTGGGCGTGTGTGCGTGTGTGAGCGAATGAGGGCGTGTGTGTGTGTGAGCGAGGGCGTGTGTGTTGTGTGAGCGAATGAGGGCGTGTGTGTGTGTGAGCGAATGAGGGCGTGTGTGTGTGTGAGCGAATGAGGGCGTGTGTGTGTGTGAGCGAATGAGGGCGTGTGTGTGTGTGAGCGAATGAGGGCGTGTGGTGTGAGCGAATGAGGGCGTGTGTGTGTTGAGCGAATGAGGGCGTGTGTGTGTGTGAGCGAATGAGGGCGTGTGTGTGTGTGAGCGAATGAGGGCGTGTGTGTGTGTGAGCGAATGAGGGCGTGTGTGTGTGTGTGAGCGAATGAGGGCGTGTGTGTGTGTGTGAGCGAATGAGGGCGTGTGTGTGTGTGTGAGCGAATGAGGGCGTGTGTGTGTGTGAGCGAATGAGGGCGTGTGTGTGTGTGAGCGAATGAGGGCGTGTGTGTGTGGAGCGAATGAGGGCGTGTGTGTGTGTGAGCGAATGAGGGCGTGAGCGAATGAGGGCGTGTGTGTGTGTGTGAGCGAATGAGGCCGTGTGTGTGTGTGTGAGAGAATGAGGCCGTGTGTGTGTGTGTGTGTGTGTGTGTGTGTGTGTGTGTGTGAGCGAATGAGGGCGTGTGTGTGTGTGAGCGCATGAGGGCGTGTGTGTGTGTGAGCGCATGAGGGTGTGTATGTGTGTGAGCGAATGAGGGCGTGTGTGTGTGTGAGCGAATGAGGGCGTTGTGTGTGTGAGCGAATGAGGGCGTGTGTGTGTGTGTGTGTGTGTGTCTGAGCGAATGAGGGCGTGTGTGTGTGTGTGTCTGAGCGAATGAGGGCGTGTGTGTGTGTGTGTGTGAGCGAATGAGGGCGTGTGTGTGTGTGTGAGCGAATGAGGGCGTGTGTGCGTGTGTGAGCGAATGAGGGCTTGTGTGTGTGTGAGCGAATGAGGATGTGTGTGTGTGTGAGCAAATGTGGGCGTGTGTGCGTGTGTGAGCGAATGAGGGCGTGTGTGTGTGCGTGTGTGTGTGTGCGTGTGTGTGAGCGAATGAGGGCGTGCGTGTGAGCGAATGAGGGCGTGTGTGTGGTGTGTGTGAGAGCGAATGAGATCGTATGTGTGTGTGTGAGCGAATGTGGGCATGTGTGTATGTGTGTGTGAGCGAATGAGGGCGTGTGTGTGCGTGTGAGCGAATGAGGGCGTGTGTGTGCGTGTGAGCGAGTGAGGGCGTGTGTGTGTGTGAGCGAATGAGGGCGTGAGTGTGTGTGTGTGTGTGAGCGAATGAGGGCGTGTGTGTGTGTGTGAGCGAATGAGGGCGTGTGTGTGTGTGAGCAACTGAGGGCGTGTGTGTGTGTGAGCAACTGAGGGCGTGTGTGTGTGTGAGCGAATGAGGGCGTGTGTGTGTGTGTGTGTGAGCGAATGAGGGCATGTGTGTGTGTGTGTGTGTGTGTGTGCGAATGAGGGCGTGTGTGTGTGTGTGAGCGAATGCGGGGTGTGTGTGTGTGTGTGAGCGAATGAGGGCGTGTGTGTGTGTGTGAGCGAATGAGGGCGTGTGTGTGTGTGTCTGTGTGTGTGTGTGAGCGAATGAGGGCGTGTGTGTGTGTGTGTATGTGTGTGTGTGTGTGTGTGTGTGTGTGTGAGCGAATGAGGGCGTGTGTGTGTGTGAGCGACTGAGGGCGTGTGTGTGTGTGTGTGAGCGAGTGAGGGCGTGTGTGTGTATGTGAGCGAGTGAGGGCGTGTGTGTGTATGTGAGCGAGTAAGGGGCGTGTGTGTGTGTGTGAGCGAAGGAGGGCGTTTGTGTGTGTGGGAGCGAATGAGGGCGTATGTGTGTGTGTGTGTGTGAGCGAATGAGGGTGTGTATGTGTGTGTCTGTGTGTGTGTGTGTGTGTGTGTGTGTGTGTGTGCGAATGAGGGCGTGTTTGTGTGTGTGTGTGAGCGAATGAGGGCGTGTGTGTGTGTGTGTGTGTGAGCGAATGAGGGCGTGTGTGAGTGTGTGTGAGCGAATGAGGGCGTGTGTGTGTGTGTGTTTGTGTGAGCGAATGAGGGCGTGTGTGTGTGTGTGTGTGAGCGAATGAGGGCGTGTGTGTGTGTGTGAGCGAATGAGGGCGTGTGTGTGAGCGAATGAGGGTGTGTGTGTGTGTGTGTGTGAGCGAATGAGGGCGTGTGCGCGTTTGTGAGCGAATGAGGGGCGTGTGCGTGTGTGTGAGCGAATGAGGGCGTGTGTGTGTGTGTGAGCGAATGGAGGGCGTGTGTGTGTGTGTGAGCGAATGAGGGCGTGTGTGTGTGTGTGAGCGAATGAGGGCGTGTGTGTGTGTGTGAGCGAATGTGGGCGTGTGTGTGTGTGTGTGAGCGAATGAGGGCGTGTGTGTGTGTGTGAGCGAATGAGGGCGTGTGTGTGTGTGTGAGCGAATGAGGGCGTGTGTGTGTGTGTGAGCGAATGAGGGCGTGTGTGTGTGTGTGAGCGAATGAGGGCGTGTGTGTGTGTGTGAGCGAATGAGGGCGTGTGTGTGTGTGAGCGAATGAGGGCGTGTGTGTGTGTGTGAGCGAATGAGGGCGTGTGTGTGTGTGTGACCGAATGAGGGCGTGTGTGTGTGTGTGTGTGTGTGTGAGCGAATGAGGGCGTGTGTGTGTGTGAGCGAATGAGGGCATGTGTGTGTGTGAGCGAATGAGGGCGTGTGTGTATGTGTGTGCGTGTGAGCGAGTGAGGGCGTGTGTGTGTGTGAGCGAATGAGGGCGTGTGTGTGTGTGAGCGAATGAGGGCGTGTGTGTATGTGTGTGTGAGCGAATGAGGGCGAATGAGGGCGTGTGTGTGCGTGTGAGCGAGTGAGGGCGTGTGTGTGTTTGAGCGAATGAGGGCGTGAGTGTGTGTGTGTGTGTGAGCGAATGAGGGCGTGTGTGTGTGTGTGAGCGAATGAGGGCGTGTGTGTGTGTGTGTGAACAACTGAGGGCGTGTGTGTGTGTGTGAGCGAATGAGGGCGTGTGTGTGTGTGTGTGTGTGTGAGCGAATGAGGGCGTGTGTGTGTGTGTGTGTGTGAGCGAATGAGGGCGTGTGTGTGTGTGTGTGAGCGAATGAGGGCGTGTGTGTGTGTGTGAGCGAATGAGGGCATGTGTGTGTGTGTGTGAGCGAATGAGGGCGTGTGTGTGTGTGTGAGCGAAAGAGGGCATGTGTGTGTGTGTGTGTGTGTGTGTGAGCGAATGAGGGCGTGTGTGTGTGTGAGCGAATGAGGGCGTGTGTGTGTGTGTGAGCGAATGAGGGCGTGTGTGTGTGTGTGAGCGAATGAGGGCGTGTGTGTGTGTGTGAGCGAATGAGGGCGTGTGTGTGTGTGTGAGCGAATGAGGGCGTGTGTGTGTGTGTGAGCGAATGAGGGTGTGTGTGTGTGTGTGAGCGAATGAGGGCGTGTGTGTGTGTGTGTGTGTGTCTGTGTGTGTGTGAGCGCGAATGAGGGCGTGTGTGTGTGTGTGAGCGAAAGAGGGCATGTGTGTGTGTGTGTGTGTGTGTGTGAGCGAATGAGGGCGTGTGTGTGTGTGAGCGAATGAGGGCGTGTGTGTGTGTGTGAGCGAATGAGGGCGTGTGTGTGTGTGTGAGCGAATGAGGGCGTGTGTGTGTGTGTGAGCGAATGAGGGCGTGTGTGTGTGTGTGAGCGAATGAGGGCGTGTGTGTGTGTGTGAGCGAATGAGGGCGTGTGTGTGTGTGTGAGCGAATGAGGGTGTGTGTGTGTGTGTGAGCGAATGAGGGCGTGTGTGTGTGTGTGTGTGTGTGTCTGTGTGTGTGTGTGAGCGAATGAGGGCGTGTGTGTGTGTGAGCGACTGAGGGCGTGTGTGTGTGTGAGCGAGTGAGGATGTGTGTGTGTATGTGAGCGAGTGAGGGCGTGTGTGTGTATGTGAGCGAGTGAGGGCGTGTGTGTGTGTGTGAGCGAAGGAGGGCGTTTGTGTGTGTGGGAGCGAATGAGGGCGTGTGTGTGTGCGTGTGTGTGTGTGCGTGTGTGTGAGCGAATGAGGGCGTGCGTGTGAGCGAATGAGGGCGTGTGTGTGTGTGTGTGAGCGAATGAGGGCGTGTGTGTGTGTGTGTGTGAGCGAATGAGGGCGTGTGTGTGTGTGTGTGTGTGTGACTGTGTGGGTGTGTGTGTGTGAGCGAATGAGGGCGTGTGTGGGTGTGTGTGTGAGCGAATGAGGGCGTGTGTGTGTGTGTGTGAGAGCGAATGAGGTCGTATGTGTGTGTGTGAGCGAATGTGGGCATGTGTGTATGTGTGTGTGAGCGAATGAGGGCGTGTGTGTGCGTGTGAGCGAATGAGGGCGTGTGTGTGCGTGTGAGCGAGTGAGGGCGTGTGTGTGTGTGAGCGAATGAGGGCGTGAGTGTGTGTGTGTGTGTGAGCGAATGAGGGCGTGTGTGTGTGTGTGAGCGAATGAGGGCGTGTGTGTGTGTGAGCAACTGAGGGCGTGTGTGTGTGTGAGCAACTGAGGGCGTGTGTGTGTGTGTGAGCGAATGAGGGCGTGTGTGTGCGAGCGAATGAGGGCGTGTGTGTGTGTGTGTGTGAGCGAATGAGGGCATGTGTGTGTGTGTGTGTGTGAGCGAATGAGGGCATGTGTGTGTGTGTGTGTGTGTGTGTGCGAATGAGGGCGTGTGTGTGTGTGTGAGCGAATGCGGGTGTGTGTGTGTGTGTGAGCGAATGAGGGCGTGTGTGTGTGTGTGAGCGAATGAGGGCGTGTGTGTGTGTGTCTGTGTGTGTGTGTGAGCGAATGAGGGTGTGTGTGTGTGTGTGTATGTGTGTGTGTGTGTGTGTGTGTGTGTGAGCGAATGAGGGCGTGTGTGTGTGTGAGCGACTGAGGGCGTGTGTGTGTGTGTGTGAGCGAGTGAGGGCGTGTGTGTGTATGTGAGCGAGTGAGGGCGTGTGTGTGTATGTGAGCGAGTAAGGGCGTGTGTGTGTGTGTGAGCGAAGGAGGGCGTTTGTGTGTGTGGGAGCGAATGAGGGCGTATGTGTGTGTGTGTGTGTGAGCGAATGAGGGTGTGTATGTGTGTGTGTGTGTGTGGTGTGTGTGTGTTGTGTGCGAATGAGGGCGTGTTTGTGTGTGTGTGTGAGCGAATGAGGGCGTGTGTGTGTGTGTGTGTGTGTGTGAGCGAATGAGGGCGTGTGTGAGTGTGTGTGAGCGAATGAGGGCGTGTGTGTGTGTGTGTTTGTGTGAGCGAATGAGGGCGTGTGTGTGTGTGTGAGCGAATGAGGGCGTGTGTGTGTGTGTGAGCGAATGAGGGCGTGTGTGTGAGCGAATGAGGGTGTGTGTGTGTGTGTGTGAGCGAATGAGGGCGTGTGCGCGTGTGTGAGCGAATGAGGGCGTGTGCGTGTGTGTGAGCGAATGAGGGCGTGTGTGTGTGTGTGAGCGAATGAGGGCGTGTGTGTGTGTGTGAGCGAATGAGGGCGTGTGTGTGTGTGAGAGCGAATGAGGGCGTGTGTGTGTGTGTGAGCGAATGTGGGCGTGTGTGTGTGTGTGAGCGAATGAGGGCGTGTGTGTGTGTGTGAGCGAATGAGGGCGTGTGTGTGTGTGTGAGCGAATGAGGGCGTGTGTGTGTGTGTGAGCGAATGAGGGCGTGTGTGTGTGTGTGAGCGAATGAGGGCGTGTGTGTGTGTGTGAGCGAATGAGGGCGTGTGTGTGTGTGTGAGCGAATGAGGGCGTGTGTGTGTGTGTGACCGAATGAGGGCGTGTGTGTGTGTGTGACCGAATGAGGGCGTGTGTGTGTGTGTGTGTGTGTGAGCGAATGAGGGCGTGTGTGTGTGTGAGCGAATGAGGGCGTGTGTGTGTGTGAGCGAATGAGGGCGTGTGTGTATGTGTGTGCGTGTGAGCGAGTGAGGGCGTGTGTGTGTGTGAGCGAATGAGGGCGTGTGTGTGTGTGAGCGAATGAGGGCGTGTGTGTATGTGTGTGTGAGCGAATGAGGGCGATTGAGGGCGTGTGTGTGCGTGTGAGCGAGTGAGGGCGTGTGTGTGTTTGAGCGAATGAGGGCGTGAGTGTGTGTGTGTGTGTGAGCGAATGAGGGCGTGTGTGTGTGTGTGAGCGAATGAGGGCGTGTGTGTGTGTGTGAACAACTGAGGGCGTGTGTGTGTGTGAGCGAATGAGGGCGTGTGTGTGTGTGTGTGTGTGTGAGCGAATGAGGGCGTGTGTGTGTGTGTGTGTGTGTGTGTGAGCGAATGAGGGCGTGTGTGTGTGTGTGAGCGAATGAGGGCGTGTGTGTGTGTGAGCGAATGAGGGCGTGTGTGTGTGTGTGAGCGAATGAGGGCGTGTGTGTGTGTGTGAGCGAATGAGGGCGTGTGTGTGTGTGTGAGCGAATGAGGGCGTGTGTGTGTGTGTGAGCGAATGAGGGCGTGTGTGTGTGTGTGAGCGAATGAGGGCGTGTGTGTGTGTGTGAGCGAATGAGGGTGTGTGTGTGTGTGTGAGCGAATGAGGGCGTGTGTGTGTGTGTGTGTGTGTCAGTGTGTGTGTGTGAGCGAATGAGGGCGTGTGTGCTTGTGTGAGCGAAAGAGGGCATGTGTGTGTGTGTGTGTGTGTGTGAGCGAATGAGGGCGTGTGTGTGTGTGAGCGAATGAGGGCGTGTGTGTGTGTGTGAGCGAATGAGGGCGTGTGTGTGTGTGTGAGCGAATGAGGGCGTGTGTGTGTGTGTGAGCGAATGAGGGCGTGTGTGTGTGTGTGAGCGAATGAGGGCGTGTGTGTGTGTGTGAGCGAATGAGGGTGTGTGTGTGTGTGTGAGCGAATGAGGGCGTGTGTGTGTGTGTGTGTGTGTCTGTGTGTGTGTGTGAGCGAATGAGGGCGTGTGTGTGTGTGAGCGACTGAGGGCGTGTGTGTGTGTGTGTGAGCGAGTGAGGATGTGTGTGTGTATGTGAGCGAGTGAGGGCGTGTGTGTGTATGTGAGCGAGTGAGGGCGTGTGTGTGTGTGTGAGCGAAGGAGGGCGTTTGTGTGTGTGGGAGCGAATGAGGGCGTGTGTGTGTGCGTGTGTGTGTGTGCGTGTGTGTGAGCGAATGAGGGCGTGCGTGTGAGCGAATGAGGGCGTGTGTGTGTGTGTGTGAGCGAATGAGGGCGTGTGTGTGTGTGTGTGTGAGCGAATGAGGGCGTGTGTGTGTGTGTGTGTGTGTGACTGTGTGGGTGTGTGTGTGAGCGAATGAGGGCGTGTGTGGGTGTGTGTGTGAGCGAATGAGGGCGTGTGTGTGTGTGTGAGCGAATGAGGGGGTGTGTGTGTGTGTGTGAGCGAATGAGGGGGTGTGTGTGTGTGTGTGAGCGAATGAGGGCGTGTGTGTGTGTGTGAGCGAATGAGGGCGTGTGTGTGTGTGTGAGCGAATGAGGGCGTGTGTGTGTGTGTGTGAGCGAATGAGGGCGTGTGTGTGTGTGTGTGAGCGAATTAGGGCGTGTGTGTGTGTGTGTGAGCGAATGAGGGCGTGTGTGTGTGTGTGTGAGCGAATGAGGGCGTGTGTGTGTGTGTGTGTGAGCGAATGAGGGCGTGTGTGTGTGTGTGTGTGAGCGAATGAGGGCGTGTGTGTGTGTGTGTGTGAGCGAATGAGGGCGTGTGTGTGTGTGTGCGTGTGTGGGTGCGTGTGTGAGGGAATGAGGGCGTGTGTGTGTGTGTGTGTGTGTGTGTGAGCGAATGAGGGCGTTTGTGTGTGTGTGTGAGCGAATGAGGGCGTGTGTGTCTGTGTGTGAGCGAATGAGGGCGTGTGTGTGTGTGTGTGTGAGCGAATGAGGGCGTGTGTGTGTGTGTGAGCGAATGAGGGCATGTGGGCGTGTGTGTGTGTGTGAGCGAATGAGGGCATGTGTGTGTGTGTGTGAGAGAGCGAATGAGGGCGTCTGTGTGTGTGAGCGAATGAGGGCGTCTGTGTGAGTGTGAGCGAATGAGGGCGTGTGTGTGTGTGTGAGCGAATGAGGGTGTGTGTGTGTGAGCGACTGAGGGCGTGCGTGTGTGTGTGTGTGTGTGAGCGAATGAGGGGTGTGTGTGTGTGTGAGCGAATGAGGGCGTGTGTGTGTGAGCGAATGAGGGCGTGTGTGTGTGAGCGAATGAGGGCGTGTGTGTGTGTGTGAGCGAATGAGGGCGTGTGTGTGTGAGCGAATGAGGGGGTGTGTGTGTGAACGAATGAGGGCGTGTGTGTGTGTGAGCGAATGAGGGCGTGTGTGTGTGTGAG
>JANJGN010000001.1:143992819-144097819 GCA_026770705.1 Isurus oxyrinchus | reverse complement strand
TGTGTGTGTGAGCGAATGAGGGCGTGTGTGTGTGTGTGTGTCTGTGTGTGTGTGTGAGCGAATGAGGGCGTGTGTGTGTGTGAGCGAATGAGGGCGTGTGTGTGTGTGAGCGGATGAGGGCGTGTGTGTGTGTGAGCGAATGAGGGCGTGTGTGTGTGTGTGAGCGAGTGAGGGCGTGTGTGTGTATGTGAGCGAGTGAGGGCGTGTGTGTGTGTGTGAGCGAAGGAGGGAGTTTGTGTGTGTGGGAGCGAATGAGGGCGTGTGTGTGTGCGTGTGTGTGTGTGCGTGTGTGTGAGCGAATGAGGGCGTGCGTGTGAGCGAATGAGGGCGTGTGTGTGTGTGTGTGAGCGAATGAGGGCGTGTGTGTGTGTGTGTGTGTGTGTGTGAGCGAATGAGGGCGTGTGTGTGTGTGTGTGTGACTGTGTGGGTGTGTGTGTGAGCGAATGAGGGCGTGTGTGTGTGTGTGTGTGAGCGAATGAGGGCGTGTGTGGGTGTGTGTGTGAGCGAATGAGGGCGTGTGTGTGTGTGTGAGCGAATGAGGGGGTGTGTGTGTGTGTGTGAGCGAATGAGGGGGTGTGTGTGTCTGTGTGAGCGAATGAGGGGGTGTGTGTGTCTGTGTGAGCGAATGAGGGCGTGTGTGTGTGTGTGAGCGAATGAGGGCGTGTGTGTGTGTGTGAGCGAATGAGGGCGTGTGTGTGTGTGTGTGAGCGAATGAGGGCGTGTGTGTGTGTGTGTGAGCGAATGAGGGCGTGTGTGTGTGTGTGTGTGAGCGAATGAGGGCGTGTGTGTGTGTGTGAGCGAATGAGGGCGTGTGTGTGTGTGTGAGCGAATGAGAGCGTGTGTGTGTGTGTGCGTGTGTGGGTGCGTGTGTGAGGGAATGAGGGCGTGTGTGTGTGTGTGTGTGTGTGAGCGAATGAGGGCGTGTGTGTGTGTGTGTGAGCGAATGAGGGCGTGTGTGTGTGTGTGTGAGCGAATGAGGGCGTGTGTGTGTGTGTGAGCGAATGAGGGCGTGTGTGTGTGTGTGTGAGCGAATGAGGGCGTGTGTGTGTGTGTGAGCGAATGAGGGCATGTGGGCGTGTGTGTGTGTGTGAGCGAATGAGGGCATGTGTGTGTGTGTGTGAGAGAGCGAATGAGGGCGTCTGTGTGTGTGAGCGAATGAGGGCGTCTGTGTGAGTGTGAGCGAATGAGGGCGTGTGTGTGTGTGAGCGAATGAGGGTGTGTGTGTGTGTGAGCGACTGAGGGCGTGCGTGTGTGTGTGTGTGTGTGAGCGAATGAGGGCGTGTGTGTGTGTGAGCGAATGAGGGCGTGTGTGTGTGTGAGCGAATGAGGGCGTGTGTGTGTGTGAGCGAATGAGGGCGTGTGTGTGTGTGAGCGAATGAGGGCGTGTGTGTGTGTGAGCGAATGAGGGCGTGTGTGTGTGTGAGCGAATGAGGGCGTGTGTGTGTGTGAGCGAATGAGGGCGTGTGTGTGTGTGAGCGAATGAGGGCGTGTGTGTGTGTGAGCGAATGAGGGCGTGTGTGTGTGTGAGCGAATGAGGGCGTGTGTGTGTGTGAGCGAATGAGGGCGTGTGTGTGTGTGAGCGAATGAGGGCGTGTGTGTGTGTGAGCGAATGAGGGCGTGTGTGTGTGTGAGCGAATGAGGGCGTGAGCGAATGAGGGCGTGTGTGTGTGTGTGAGCGAATGAGGCCGTGTGTGTGTGTGTGAGAGAATGAGGCCGTGTGTGTGTGTGTGTGTGTGTGTGTGAGCGAATGAGGGCGTGTGTGTGTGTGAGCGCATGAGGGCGTGTGTCTGTGTGAGCGAATGAGGGCGTGTGTGTGTGTGAGCGAATGAGGGCGTGTGTGTGTGAGCGAATGAGGGCGTGTGTGTGTGTGTGTGTGTGTGTGTGTCTGAGCGAATGAGGGCGTGTGTGTGTGTGTGTGTGTGAGCGAATGAGGGCGTGTGTGTGTGTGTGAGCGAATGAGGGCGTGTGTGCGTGTGTGAGCGAATGAGGGCGTGTGTGCGTGTGTGAGCGAATGAGGGCTTGTGTGTGTGTGAGCGAATGAGGATGTGTGTGTGTGTGAGCAAATGTGGGCGTGTGTGCGTGTGTGAGCGAATGAGGGCGTGTGTGTGAGCGAATGAGGGCGTGTGTGTGTGTGAGCGAATGAGGGCGTGTGTGTGTGTGAGCGAATGAGGGCGTGTGTGTGTGTGAGGTGAATGAGGGCGTGTGTGTGTGTGAGCGAATGAGGGCGTGTGTGTGTGTGAGCGAATGAGGGCGTGTGTGTGTGTGAGCGAATGAGGGCGTGTGTGTGTGTGTGAGCGAATGAGGGCGTGTGTGTGTGTGTGAGCGAATGAGGGCGTGTGTGTGTGTGAGCGAATGAGGGCGTGTGTGTGTGTGAGCGAATGAGGGCGTGTGTGTGTGTGAGCGAATGAGGGCGTGTGTGTGTGTGAGCGAATGAGGGCGTGTGTGTGTGTGAGCGAATGAGGGCGTGTGTGTGTGTGAGCGAATGAGGGCGTGAGCGAATGAGGGCGTGTGTGTGTGTGTGAGCGAATGAGGCCGTGTGTGTGTGTGTGAGAGAATGAGGCCGTGTGTGTGTGTGTGTGTGTGTGTGTGTGTGTGAGCGAATGAGGGCGTGTGTGTGTGTGAGCGCATGAGGGCGTGTGTGTGTGTGAGCGCGTGAGGGCGTGTGTGTGTGTGAGCGAATGAGGGCGTGTGTGTGTGTGAGCGAATGAGGGCGTGTGTGTGTGAGCGAATGAGGGCGTGTGTGTGTGTGTGTGTGTCTGAGCGAATGAGGGCGTGTGTGTGTATGTGTGTGAGCGAATGAGGGCGTGTGTGTGTGTGTGAGCGAATGAGGGCGTGTGTGCGTGTGTGAGCGAATGAGGGCTTGTGTGTGTGTGAGCGAATGAGGATGTGTGTGTGTGTGAGCAAATGTGGGCGTGTGTGCGTGTGTGAGCGAATGAGGGCGTGTGTGTGTGCGTGTGTGTGTGTGCGTGTGTGTGAGCGAATGAGGGCGTGCGTGTGAGTGAATGAGGGCGTGTGTGTGTGTGTGTGAGAGCGAATGAGGTCGTATGTGTGTGTGTGAGCGAATGTGGGTATGTGTGTGTGAGCGAATGAGGGCGTGTGTGTCCGTGTGAGCGAATGAGGGCGTGTGTGTCCGTGTGAGCGAATGAGGGCGTGTGTGTGCGTGTGAGCGAGTGAGGGCGTGTGTGTGTGTGAGCGAATGAGGGCGTGAGTGTGTGTGTGTGTGTGAGCGAATGAGGGCGTGTGTGTGTGTGTGAGCGAATGAGGGCGTGTGTGTGTGTGAGCAACTGAGGGCGTGTGTGTGTGTGAGCAACTGAGGGCGTGTGTGTGTGTGTGAGCGAATGAGGGCGTGTGTGTGCGAGCGAATGAGGGCGTGTGTGTGTGTGTGTGTGAGCGAATGAGGGCATGTGTGTGTGTGTGTGTGTGAGCGAATGAGGGCATGTGTGTGTGTGTGTGTGTGTGTGTGCGAATGAGGGCGTGTGTGTGTGTGTGAGCGAATGCGGGCGTGTGTGTGTGTGTGAGCGAATGAGGGCGTGTGTGTGTGTGTGAGCGAATGAGGGCGTGTGTGTGTGTGTGTGTGTGTGTGTGTGTGCGAATGAGGGCGTGTTTGTGTGTGTGTGTGAGCGAATGAGGGCGTGTGTGTGTGTGTGTGTGTGAGCGAATGAGGGCGTGTGTGAGTGTGTGTGAGCGAATGAGGGCGTGTGTGTGTGTGTGTGTTTGTGTGAGCGAATGAGGGCGTGTGTGTGTGTGTGAGCGAATGAGGGCGTGTGTGTGTGTGTGAGCGAATGAGAGCGTGTGTGTGTGTGTGAGCGAATGAGGGCGTGTGTGTGTGTGTGAGCGAATGAGGGCGTGTGTGTGTGTGTGAGCGAATGTGGGCGTGTGTGTGTGTGTGTGAGCGAATGAGGGCGTGTGTGTGTGTGTGTGAGCGAATGAGGGCGTGTGTGTGTGTGTGTGAGCGAATGAGGGCGTGTGTGTGTGTGTGAGCGAATGAGGGCGTGTGTGTGTGTGTGAGCGAATGAGGGCGTGTGTGTGTGTGTGAGCGAATGAGGGCGTGTGTGTGTGTGTGAGCGAATGAGGGCGTGTGTGTGTGTGTGAGCGAATGAGGGCGTGTGTGTGTGTGTGTGTGTGTGTGAGCGAATGAGGGCGTGTGTGTGTGTGTGTGTGACTGTGTGGGTGTGTGTGTGAGCGAATGAGGGCGTGTGTGTGTGTGTGTGTGAGCGAATGAGGGCGTGTGTGGGTGTGTGTGTGAGCGAATGAGGGCGTGTGTGTGTGTGTGAGCGAATGAGGGGGTGTGTGTGTGTGTGTGAGCGAATGAGGGGGTGTGTGTGTCTGTGTGAGCGAATGAGGGGGTGTGTGTGTCTGTGTGAGCGAATGAGGGCGTGTGTGTGTGTGTGAGCGAATGAGGGCGTGTGTGTGTGTGTGAGCGAATGAGGGCGTGTGTGTGTGTGTGTGAGCGAATGAGGGCGTGTGTGTGTGTGTGTGAGCGAATGAGGGCGTGTGTGTGTGTGTGTGAGCGAATGAGGGCGTGTGTGTGTGTGTGTGTGAGCGAATGAGGGCGTGTGTGTGTGTGTGAGCGAATGAGGGCGTGTGTGTGTGTGTGAGCGAATGAGGGCGTGTGTGTGTGTGTGAGCGAATGAGAGCGTGTGTGTGTGTGTGCGTGTGTGGGTGCGTGTGTGAGGGAATGAGGGCGTGTGTGTGTGTGTGTGTGTGTGAGCGAATGAGGGCGTGTGTGTGTGTGTGTGAGCGAATGAGGGCGTGTGTGTGTGTGTGTGTGAGCGAATGAGGGCGTGTGTGTGTGTGTGAGCGAATGAGGGCGTGTGTGTGTGTGTGTGAGCGAATGAGGGCGTGTGTGTGTGTGTGAGCGAATGAGGGCATGTGGGCGTGTGTGTGTGTGTGAGCGAATGAGGGCATGTGTGTGTGTGTGTGAGAGAGCGAATGAGGGCGTCTGTGTGTGTGAGCGAATGAGGGCGTCTGTGTGAGTGTGAGCGAATGAGGGCGTGTGTGTGTGTGTGAGCGAATGAGGGTGTGTGTGTGTGTGAGCGACTGAGGGCGTGCGTGTGTGTGTGTGTGTGTGAGCGAATGAGGGCGTGTGTGTGTGTGAGCGAATGAGGGCGTGTGTGTGTGTGAGCGAATGAGGGCGTGTGTGTGTGTGAGCGAATGAGGGCGTGTGTGTGTGTGAGCGAATGAGGGCGTGTGTGTGTGTGAGCGAATGAGGGCGTGTGTGTGTGTGAGCGAATGAGGGCGTGTGTGTGTGTGAGCGAATGAGGGCGTGTGTGTGTGTGAGCGAATGAGGGCGTGTGTGTGTGTGAGCGAATGAGGGCGTGTGTGTGTGTGAGCGAATGAGGGCGTGTGTGTGTGTGAGCGAATGAGGGCGTGTGTGTGTGTGAGCGAATGAGGGCGTGTGTGTGTGTGAGCGAATGAGGGCGTGTGTGTGTGTGAGCGAATGAGGGCGTGTGTGTGTGTGAGCGAATGAGGGCGTGTGTGTGTGTGAGCGAATGAGGGCGTGAGCGAATGAGGGCGTGTGTGTGTGTGTGAGCGAATGAGGCCGTGTGTGTGTGTGTGAGAGAATGAGGCCGTGTGTGTGTGTGTGTGTGTGTGTGTGAGCGAATGAGGGCGTGTGTGTGTGTGAGCGCATGAGGGCGTGTGTCTGTGTGAGCGAATGAGGGTGTGTGTGTGTGTGAGCGAATGAGGGCGTGTGTGTGTGAGCGAATGAGGGCGTGTGTGTGTGTGTGTGTGTGTGTGTGTCTGAGCGAATGAGGGCGTGTGTGTGTGTGTGTGTGTGAGCGAATGAGGGCGTGTGTGTGTGTGTGAGCGAATGAGGGCGTGTGTGCGTGTGTGAGCGAATGAGGGCGTGTGTGCGTGTGTGAGCGAATGAGGGCTTGTGTGTGTGTGAGCGAATGAGGATGTGTGTGTGTGTGAGCAAATGTGGGCGTGTGTGCGTGTGTGAGCGAATGAGGGCGTGTGTGTGAGCGAATGAGGGCGTGTGTGTGTGTGAGCGAATGAGGGCGTGTGTGTGTGTGAGCGAATGAGGGCGTGTGTGTGTGTGAGGTGAATGAGGGCGTGTGTGTGTGTGAGCGAATGAGGGCGTGTGTGTGTGTGAGCGAATGAGGGCGTGTGTGTGTGTGAGCGAATGAGGGCGTGTGTGTGTGTGTGAGCGAATGAGGGCGTGTGTGTGTGTGTGAGCGAATGAGGGCGTGTGTGTGTGTGAGCGAATGAGGGCGTGTGTGTGTGTGAGCGAATGAGGGCGTGTGTGTGTGTGAGCGAATGAGGGCGTGTGTGTGTGTGAGCGAATGAGGGCGTGTGTGTGTGTGAGCGAATGAGGGCGTGTGTGTGTGTGAGCGAATGAGGGCGTGTGTGTGTGTGAGCGAATGAGGGCGTGAGCGAATGAGGGCGTGTGTGTGTGTGTGAGCGAATGAGGGCGTGTGTGTGTGTGTGAGCGAATGAGGGCGTGTGTGTGTGTGTGCGCGAATGAGGGCGTGTGTGTGTGTGTGAGCGAATGAGGGCGTGTGTGTGTGTGTGTGAGCGAATGAGGGCGTGTGTGTGTGTGTGTGAGCGAATGAGGGCGTGTGTGTGTGTGTGAGCGAATGAGGGCGTGTGTGTGTGTGTGAGCGAATGAGGGCGTGTGTGTGTGTGTGAGCGAATGAGGGCGTGTGTGTGTGTGTGAGCGAATGAGGGCGTGTGTGTGTGTGTGAGCGAATGAGGGCGTGTGTGTGAGTGTGAGCGAATGAGGGCGTGTGTGTGAGCGAATGAGGGCGTGTGTGTGTGTGTGAGCGAATGAGGGCGTGTGTGTGTGTGTGAGCGAATGAGGGCGTGTGTGTGTGTGTGTGAGCGAATGAGGGCGTGTGTGTGTGTGCGTGTGTGTGTGTGTGTGAGCGAATGAGGGCGTGGGCGTGCGTGTGAGCGATTGAGGGCGTGTGTGTGCGTGTGAGCGAATGAGGGCGTGTGTGTGCGTGTGAGCGAATGAGGGCGTGTGTGTGTGAGAGCGAATGAGGGCGTGTGTGTGTGTGAGCGAATGAGGGTGTGTGTGTGTGTGAGCGAATGAGGGCGTGTGTGTGTGTGTGAGCAAATGAGGGCGTGTGTGTGTGTGTGTGTGAGCGAATGAGGGCGTGTGTGTGTGTGTGTGTGTGAGCGAATGAGGGCGTGTGTGTGTGTGTGTGAGCGAATGAGGGCGTGTGTGTGTGAGCGAATGAGGGCGTGTGTGTGTGAGCGAATGAGGGCGTGTGTGTGTGTGTGAGCGAATGAGGGCGTGTGTGTGTGTGTGTGTGAGCGAATGAGGGCGTGTGTGTGTGTGTGTGTGTGTGTGAGCGAATGAGGGCGTGTGTGTGTGTGTGTGAGCGAATGAGGGCGTGTGTGTGTGAGCGAATGAGGGCGTGTGTGTGTGTGCGTGTGTGTGTGTGTGTGAGCGAATGAGGGCGTGGGCGTGCGTGTGAGCGATTGAGGGCGTGTGTGTGCGTGTGAGCGAATGAGGGCGTGTGTGTGCGTGTGAGCGAATGAGGGCGTGTGTGTGTGAGAGCGAATGAGGGCGTGTGTGTGTGTGAGCGAATGAGGGCGTGTGTGTGTGTGAGCGAATGAGGGCGTGTGTGTGTGTGTGAGCGAATGAGGGCGTGTGTGTGTGTGTGTGTGTGAGCGAATGAGGGCGTGTGTGTGTGTGTGTGTGTGTGTGTGTGTGAGCGAATGAGGGCGTGTGTGTGTGTGTGTGTGTGTGTGTGTGTGTGAGCGAATGAGGGCGTGTGTGTGTGTGTGAGCCAATGAGGGCGGGTGTGTGTGTGTGAGCCAATGAAGGCGGGTGTGTGTGTGTGAGCCAATGAGGGCGGGTGTGTGTGTGTGAGCCAATGAGGGCGTGTGTGTGTGTGTGAGCCAATGAGGGCGTGTGTGTGTGTGTGAGCCAATGAGGGCGTGTGTGTGTGTGTCTGTGAGCGAATGAGGGCGTATGTGTGTGTGTGAGCGAATGAGGGCGTGTGTGTGTGTGTGAGCGAATGAGGGCGTGTGTGTGTGTGTGAGCGAATGAGTGTATGTGTGTGTGTGTCTGTGAGCGAATGAGGGCGTGTGTGTGTCTGTGAGCGAATGAGGGCGTGTGTGTGTGTGTGAGCGAATGAGGGCGTGTGTATGTGTGTGTGTGTCTGTGAGCGAATGAGGGCGTGTGTGTGCGTGTGAGCGAATGAGGGCGTGTGTGTGTGTGTGAGCGAATGAGGGCGTGTGTGTGTGTGTGAGCGAATGAGGGCGTGTGTGTGTGTGTGAGCGAATGAGGGCGTGTGTGTGTGTGTGAGCGAATGAGGGCGTGTGTGTGTGTGTGAGCGAATGAGGGCGTGTGTGTGTGTGTGAGCGAATGAGGGCGTGTGCGTGTGTGTGAGCGAATGAGGGCGTGTGCGTGTGTGTGAGCGAATGAGGGCGTGTGTGTGTGTGTGAGCGAATGAGGGCGTGTGTGTGTGTGTGTGAGCGAATGAGGGCGTGTGTGTGTGTGTGAGCGAATGAGGGCGTGTGTGTGTGTGTGAGCGCGAATGAGGGCGTGTGTGTGTGTGTGAGCGAAGGAGGACGTGTGTGTGTTTGTGAGCGAAGGAGGACGTGTGTGTGAGTGTGAGCGAAGGAGGGCGTGTGTGTGTGTGTGAGCGAAGGAGGGCGTGTGTGTGTGTGTGAGCGAATGAGGGCGTGTGTGTGTGTGTGTGTGAGCGAACGAGGGCGTGTGTGTGTGTGTGAGCGAACGAGGGCGTGTGTGTGTGTGTGAGCGAACGAGGGCGTGTGTGTGTGTGTGAGCGAATGAGGGCGTGTGTGTGTGTGTGAGCGAATGAGGGCGTGTGTGTGTGTGTGAGCGAATGAGGGCGTGTGTGTGTGTGTGAGCGAATGAGGGCGTGTTTGTGTGTGTGCGCGAATGAGGGTGTGTGTGTGTGTGTGAGCGAAAGAGGGCGTGTGTGTGTGTGTGAGCGAATGAGGGCGTGTGTGTGTGTGAGCGAATGAGGGCGTGTGTGTGTGTGTGAGCGAATGAGGGCGTGTGTGTGTGTGTGAGCGAATGTGGGCATGTGTGTATGTGTGTGTGAGCGAATGAGGGCGTGTGTGTGTGTGTGTGAGCGAATGAGGACGTGTTTGTGTGTGTGAGCGAATGAGGACGTGTGTGTGTGTGTGTGTGAGCGAATGAGGGCGAGTGTGTGTGTGCGTGTGAGCGAATGAGGGCGAATGTGTGTGTGCGTGTGAGCGAATGAGGGCGTGTGTGTGCGTGGGTGCGAATGAGAGCGTGTGTATGTGTGTGTGTGAGCGAATGAGGGCGTGTGTGTGTGTGTGAGCGAATGAGGACGTGTGTGTGTGTGTGAGCGAATGAGGGCAAATGTGTGTGTGTGTGTGAGCGAATGAGGGCGTGTGTGTGTGTGAGCGACGGAGGGCGTGTGTGTGTGTGTGAGCGAATGAGGGCGTGTGTGTGTGTGTGTGTGAGTGAATGAGGGCGTGTCTGTGTGTGTGTGTGTGTGTGAGCGAATGAGGGCGTGTGTGTGTGAGCGAATGAGAGCGTGTGTGTGTGTGAGCGAATGAGGGCGTGTGTGTGTGTGTGTGAGCGAATGAGGGCGTGTGTGTGTGTGTGAGCGATTGAGGGCGTGTGTGTGTGTGTGAGCGAATGAGGGCGTGTGTGTGTGTGTGTGAGCGAATGAGGGCGTGTGTGTGTGTGTGAGCGAATGAGGGCGTTTGTGTGTGTGTGTGAGCGAATGAGGACGTGTGTGTGTGTGTGTGAGCGAATGAGGGCGTGTGTGTGTGTGTGTGAACGAATGAGGGCGTGTGTGTGTGTGTGAGCGAATGAGGGCGTGTGTGTGTGTCAGCGAATGAGGGCGTGTGTGCGTGTGTGTGTGCGAATGAGGGCGTGTGTGCGTGTGTGTGAGCGAATGAGGGCGTGTGTGCGTGTGTGTGAGCGAATGAGTGCGTGTGTGCGTGTGTGTGAGCGAATGAGGGCGTGTGTGCGTGTGTGTGAGCGAATGAGGGCGTGTGTGCGTGTGTGTGAGCGAATGAGGGCGTGTGTGCGTGTGTGTGAGCGAATGAGGCCGTGTGTGCGTGTGTGTGAGCGAATGAGGCCGTGTGTGCGTGTGTGTGAGCGAATGAGGGCGTGTGTGCGTGTGTGTGAGCGAATGAGGGCGTGTGTGCGTGTGTGTGAGCGAATGAGGGCGTGTGTGTGTGTGTGTGAGCGAATGAGGGCGTGTGTGTGTGTGTGTGTGCGTGTGTGTGTGTGAGCGAATGAGGGCGTGCGTGTGAGCGAATGAGGGCGTGTGTGTGTGTGAGCGAATGAGGGCGTTTGTGTGTGTGTGTGAGCGAATGAGGACGTGTGTGTGTGTGTGTGAGCGAATGAGGGCGTGTGTGTGTGTGTGTGAACGAATGAGGGCGTGTGTGTGTGTGTGAGCGAATGAGGGCGTGTGTGTGTGTCAGCGAATGAGGGCGTGTGTGTGTGTGTGTGCGAATGAGGGCGTGTGTGCGTGTGTGTGAGCGAATGAGGGCGTGTGTGCGTGTGTGTGAGCGAATGAGTGCGTGTGTGCGTGTGTGTGAGCGAATGAGGGCGTGTGTGCGTGTGTGTGAGCGAATGAGGGCGTGTGTGCGTGTGTGTGAGCGAATGAGGGCGTGTGTGCGTGTGTGTGAGCGAATGAGGCCGTGTGTGCGTGTGTGTGAGCGAATGAGGCCGTGTGTGCGTGTGTGTGAGCGAATGAGGGCGTGTGTGTGAGCGAATGAGGGCGTGTGTGCGTGTGTGTGAGCGAATGAGGGCGTGTGTGTGTGTGTGTGTGTGTGTGAGCGAATGAGGGCGTGTGTGTGTGTGTGTGTGCGTGTGTGTGTGTGAGCGAATGAGGGCGTGCGTGTGAGCGAATGAGGGCGTGTGTGTGTGAGAGCGAATGAGGGCGTATGTGTGCGTGTGAGCGAATGTGGGCATGTGTGTATGTGTGTGTGAGCGAATGAGGGCGTGTGTGTGTGTGTGTGAGCGAATGAGGACGTGTTTGTGTGTGTGAGCGAATGAGGACGTGTGTGTGTGTGTGTGTGTGTGAGCGAATGAGGGCGAGTGTGTGTGTGCGTGTGAGCGAATGAGGGCGAATGTCTGTGTGCGTGTGAGCGAATGAGGGCGTGTGTGTGCGTGTGTGCGAATGAGAGCGTGTGTATGTGTGTGTGTGAGCGAATGAGGGCGTGTGTGTGTGTGTGAGTGAATGAGGACGTGTGTGTGTGTGTGAGCGAATGAGGGCAAATGTGTGTGTGTGTGTGAGCGAATGAGGGCGTGTGTGTGTGTGAGCGAATGAGGGCGTGTGTGTGTGTGTGAGCGAATGAGGGCGTGTGTGTGTGTGTGAGCGAATGAGGGCGTGTGTGTGTGTGTGTGAGTGAATGAGGGCGTGTGTGTGTGTGTGTGTGTGTGTGTGTGTGTGAGCGAATGAGGGCGTGTGTGTGTGAGCGAATGAGAGCGTGTGTGTGTGTGAGCGAATGAGGGCGTGTGTGTGTGTGTGTGAGCGAATGAGGGCGTGTGTGTGTGTGAGCGAATGAGGGCGTGTGTGTGTGTGAGCGATTGAGGGCGTGTGTGTGTGTGTGAGCGAATGAGCGCGTGTGTGTGTGTGTGCGAGCGAATGAGGGCGTGTGTGTGTGTGCGAGCGAATGAGGGCGTTTGTGTGTGTGTGTGAGCGAATGAGGACGTGTGTGTGTGTGTGTGAGCGAATGAGGGCGTGTGTGTGTGTGTGTGAACGAATGAGGGCGTGTGTGTGTGTGTGTGAGCGAATGAGGGCGTGTGTGTGTGTGTGAGCGAATGAGGGCGTGTGTGTGTGTGTGTGTGTGTGAGAGCGAATGAGGGCGTGTGTGTGTGATCGAATGAGGGTGTGTGTGAGTGAGGGCGTGTGTGAATGAGGGCGTGTGTGTGTGTGTGAACGAGGGCGTGTGTGTGTGTGAATGAGGGCGTGTGTGTGTGTGTGTGTGTGAGCGAATGAGGGCGTGTGTGTGTGAGCGAATGAGGGCGTGTGTGTGTGTGTGTGAGCGAATGAGGGCGTGTGTGTGTGTGTGTGAGCGAATGAGGGCGTGTGTGTGTGTGTGAGCGAATGAGGGTGTGTGTGGGTGTGTGTGTGTGAGCGAATGAGGGCGTGTGTGGGTGTGTCTGTGTTAGCGAATGAGGGCGTGTGTGGGTGTGTGTGTGTGAGCGAATGAGGGCGTGTGTGTGTGAGCGAATGAGTGTGTGTGTGTGTGAGCGAATGAGGGCGTGTGTGTGTGTGTGAGCGAATGAGGGCGTGTGTGTGTGTGTGAGCGAATGAGGGCGTGTGTGTGTGTGTGAGCGAATGAGGGCGTGTGTGTGTGTGTGTGAGCGAATGAGGGCGTGTGTGTGTGTGTTTGTGAGCGAATGAGGGCGTGTGTGTGTGTGTGTGTGAGCGAATGAGGGCGTGTGTGTGTGTGTGTGAGCGAATGAGGGCGTGTGTGTGTGTGTGTCAGCGAATGAGGGCGTGTGTGTGTGTGTGTGAGCGAATGAGGGCGTGTGTGTGTGTGTGAGAGCGAATGAGGGCGTGTGTGTGTGTGTGTGAGCGAATGAGGGCGTGTGTGTGTGTGTGTGAGCGAATGAGGGCGTGTGTGTGTGTGTGAGAGCGAATGAGGGCGTGTGTGTGTGTGTGTGAGAGACTGAGGGCGTGTGTGTATGTGTGAGCGAATGAGGGCGTCTGTGTGTGTGAGCGAATGAGGGCGTCTGTGTGTGTGTGTGAGCGAATGAGGGCGTGTGTGTGTGTGTGTGAGTGAATGAGGGCGTGTGTGTGTGTGTGTGTGTGTGAGCGAATGAGGGCGTGTGTGTGTGTGTGTGTGAGCGAATGAGGGCGTGTGTGTGTGTGTGTGTGAGCGAATGAGGGCGTGTGTGTGTGTGTGTGTGTGAGCGAATGAGGGCGTGTGTGTGTGTGTGTGTGAGCGAATGAGGGCGTGTGTGTGTGTGAGCGAATGAGGGCGTGTGTGTGTGTGAGCGAATGAGGGCGTGTGTGTGTGTGAGCGAATGAGGGCGTGTGTGTGTGTGTCAGCGAATGAGGGCGTGTGTGTGTGAGCGAATGAGGGCGTGTGTGTGTGAGCGAATGAGGGCGTGTGTGAGCGAATGAGGGCGTGTGTGAGCGAATGAGGGCGTGTGTGAGCGAATGAGGGCGTGTGTGTGTGTGTGAGCGAATGAGGGCGTGTGTGTGTGTGTGAGCGAATGAGGGCGTGTGTGTGTGTGAGCGAATGAGGGCGTGTGTGTGTGTGAGCGAATGAGGGCGTGTGTGTGTGTGAGCGAATGAGGGCGTGTGTGTGTGTGAGCGAATGAGGGCGTGTGTGTGTGTGTGTGAGCGAATGAGGGAGTGTGTGTGTGTGTGTGAGCGAATGAGGGCGTGTGTGTGTGTGTGTGAGCGAATGAGGGCGTGTGTGTGTGTGTGTGTGAGCGAATGAGGGCGTGTGTGTGTGTGTGAGCGAATGAGGGCGTGTGTGTGTGTGTGAGCGAATGAGGGCGTGTGTGTGTGTGTGTGAGCGAATGAGGGCGTGTGTGTGTGTGAGCGAATGAGGGCGTGTGTGTGTGTGTGAGCGAATGAGGGCGTGTGTGTGTGTGTGAGCGAATGAGGGCGTGTGTGTGTGTGAGAGCGAATGAGGGCGTCTGTGTGTGTGAGCGAATGAGGGCGTCTGTGTGTGTGTGAGCGAATGAGGGCGTGTGTGTGTGTGTGAGCGAATGAGGGTGTGTGTGTGTGTGAGCGAATTTGGGCGTGCGTGTGTGTGTGTGTGTGTGAGCGAATGAGGGGTGTGTGTGTGTGTGAGCGAATGAGGGCGTGTGTGTGTGAGCGAATGAGGGCGTGTGTGTGTGAGCGAATGAGGGCGTGTGTGTGTGAGCGAATGAGGGCGTGTGTGTGTGAGCGAATGAGGGCGTGTGTGTGTGAGCGAATGTGGGGCGTGTGTGTGTGAGCGAATGAGGGCGTGTGTGTGTGAGCGAATGAGGGCGTGTGTGTGTGAGCGAATGAGGGCGTGTGTGTGTGTGAGCGAATGAGGGCGTGTGTGTGTGTGAGCGAATGAGGGCGTGTGTGTGTGTGAGCGAATGAGGGCGTGTGTGTGTGTGAGCGAATGAGGGCGTGTGTGTGTGTGTGAGCGAATGAGGGCGTGTGTGTGTGTGTGAGCGAATGAGGTCGTGTGTGTGTGTGAGCGAATGAGGGCGTGTGTGTGTGTGAGCGAATGAGGGCGTGTGTGTGTGTGAGCGAATGAGGGCGTGTGTGTGTGTGAGCGAATGAGGGCGTGTGTGTGTGTGAGCGAATGAGGGCGTGTGTGTGTGTGAGCGAATGAGGGCGTGTGTGTGTGTGAGCGAATGAGGGCGTGTGTGTGTGTGAGCGAATGAGGGCGTGTGTGTGTGTGAGCGAATGAGGGCGTGTGTGTGTGTGTGCGAATGAGGGCGTGTGTGTGTGTGTGTGTGTGTGTGTGTGTGTGTGTGTGTGAGCGAATGAGGCCGTGTGTGTGTGTGTGAGAGAATGATGGCGTGTGTGTGTGTGTGTGTGTGTGTGTGTGTGTGGGTGTGAGCGAATGTGGGCGTGTGTGTGTGTGAGCGCGAATGTGGGCGTGTGTGCGTGTGTGAGCGAATGAGGGCGTGTGTGTGTGTGAGCGAATGAGGGTGTGTGTGTGTGTGAGCAAATGTGGGCGTGTGTGTGTGTGTGAGCGAATGAGGGCGTGTGTGTGTGTGTGTGTGTGTGTGTGGGTGTGAGCGAATGTGGGCGTGTGTGTGTGTGAGCGCGAATGTGGGCATGTGTGCGTGTGTGAGCGAATGAGGGCGTGTGTGTGTGTGAGCGAATGAGGGTGTGTGTGTGTGTGAGCAAATGTGGGCGTGTGTGTGTGTGTGAGCGAATGAGGGCGTGTGCGTGTGTGTGTGTGTGAGCGAATGAGGGCGTGTGCGTGTGTGTGTGTGTGTGTGAGCGAATGAGGGCGTGTGTGTGTGTGTGAGCGAATGAGGGCGTGTGTGTGTGTGTGAGCGAATGAGGGCGTGTGTGTGTGTGTGAGCGAATGAGGGCGTGTGTGTGTGTGTGAGCGAATGAGGGCGTGTGTGTGTGTGTGAGCGAATGAGGGCGTGTGTGTGTGTGTGTGTGTGAGCGAATGAGGGCGTGTGTGTGTGTGTGAGCGAATGAGGGCGTGTGTGTGTGTGTGCGCGAATGAGGGCGTGTGTGTGTGTGTGCGAATGAGGGCGTGTGTGTGTGTGAGCGAATGAGGGCGTGTGTGTGTCTGTGCGCGAATGAGGGCGTGTGTGTGTGTCTGCGCGAATGAGGGCGTGTGTGTGTGTGTGAGCGAATGAGGGCGTGTGTGTGTGTGTGAGCGAATGAGGGCGTGTGTGTGTGTGTGAGCGAATGAGGGCGTGTGTGTGTGTGTGAGCGAATGAGGGCGTGTGTGTGTGTGTGAGCGAATGAGGGCGTGTGTGTGTGTGTGAGCGAATGAGGGCGTGTGTGTGTGTGAGCGAATGAGGGCGTGTGTGTGTGTGTGAGCGAATGAGGGCGTGTGTGTGTGTGTGAGCGAATGAGGGCGTGTGTGTGTGTGTGAGCGAATGAGGGCGTTTGTGTGTGTGTGTGAGCGAATGAGGGCGTGTGTGTGTGTGTGTGTGAGCGAATGAGGGCGTGTGTGTGTGTGTGTGTGAGCGAATGAGGGCGTGTGTGTGTGTGTGAGCGAATGAGGGCGTGTGTGTGTGTGTGTGTGAGCGAATGAGGGCGTGTGTGTGTGTGTGTGTGAGCGAATGAGGGCGTGTGTGTGTGTGTGTGTGAGCGAATGAGGGCGTGTGTGTGTGTGTGTGAGCGAATGAGGGCGTGTGTGTGTGTGTGTGAGCGAATGAGGGCGTGTGTGTGTGTATGTGTGTGTGAGCGAATGAGGGCGTGTGTGTGTGTGTGTGTGTGTGAGCGAATGAGGGCGTGTGTGTGTGTGTGTGTGTGAGCGAATGAGGGCGTGTGTGTGTGTGTGTGTGAGCGAATGAGGGCGTGTGTGTGTGTGAACGAATGAGGGCGTGTGTGTGTGTGAACGAATGAGGGCGTGTGTGTGTGTGAGCGAATGAGGGCGTGTGTGTGTGTGAGCGAATGAGGGCGTGTGTGTGTGTGAGCGAATGAGGGCGTGTGTGTGTGTGTCAGCGAATGAGGGCGTGTGTGTGTGAGCGAATGAGGGCGTGTGTGTGTGAGCGAATGAGGGCGTGTGTGAGCGAATGAGGGCGTGTGTGTGTGTGTGAGCGAATGAGGGCGTGTGTGTGTGTGTGAGCGAATGAGGGCGTGTGTGTGTGTGTGAGCGAATGAGGGCGTGTGTGTGTGTGTGAGCGAATGAGGGCGTGTGTGTGTGTGTGTGAGCGAATGAGGGCGTGTGTGTGTGTGTGTGTGAGCGAATGAGGGCGTGTGTGTGTGTGTGTGAGCGAATGAGGGCGTGTGTGTGTGTGTGTGAGCGAATGAGGGCGTGTGTGTGTGTGTGTGAGCGAATGAGGGCGTGTGTGTGTGTGTGTGAGCGAATGAGGGCGTGTGTGTGTGTGTGTGAGCGAATGAGGGCGTGTGTGTGTGTGTGAGAGCGAATGAGGGCGTGTGTGTGTGTGTGTGAGAGACTGAGGGCGTGTGTGTATGTGTGAGCGAATGAGGGCGTCTGTGTGTGTGAGCGAATGAGGGCGTGTGTGTGTGTGAGCGAGTGAGGGCGTGTGTGTGCGTGTGTGTGTGTGTGTGTGTGAGCGAATGAGGGCGTGTGTGTGTGTGTGTGTGTGAGCGAATGAGGGCGTGTGTGTGTGTGTGTGTGCGAATGAGGGCGTGTGTGTGTGTGTGTGCGAATGAGGGCGTGTGTGTGTGTGTGAGCGAATGAGGGCGTGTGTGTGTGTGTGAGCGAATGAGGGCGTGTGTGTGTGTGTGTGTGAGCGAATGAGGGCGTGTGTGTGTGTGAGAGCGAATGAGGGCGGGTGTGTGCGTGAGCAAATGAGGGCGTGCGTGTGTGTGTGTGTGAGCGAGTGAGGGGTGTGTGTGTGTGTGTGTGTGAGCGCATGAGGGGTGTGTGTGTGTGTGTGAGCGAATGAGGGCGTGTGTGTGTGTGTGTGTGTGAGAGCGAATGAGGGCGTGTGTGTGTGTGTGAGCGACTGAGGGCGTGTGTGTGTGTGAGAGCGAATGAGGGCGTGCGTGTGTGTGTGTGTGTGTGTGTGTGAGAGCGAATGAGGGCGTGTGTGTGTGTGTGAGCGAATGAGGGCGTGTGTGTGTGTGTGTGTGAGCGAATGAGGGCGTGTGTGTGTGTGTGTGTGAGCGAATGAGGGCGTGTGTGTGTGTGTGTGTGAGCGAATGAGGGCGTGTGTGTGTATGTGTGAGCGAATGAGGGCATGTGTGTGTGTACGAATGAGGGCGTGTGTGTGTGTGTGTGAGCGAATGAGGGCGTGTGTGTGTGTGTGTGTGTGAGCGAATGAGGGCGTGTGTGTGTGTGTGAGCGAATGAGGGCGTGTGTGTGTGTGTGAGCGAATGAGGGCGTGTGTGTGTGTGTGAGCGAATGAGGGCGTGTGTGTGTGTGTGAGCGAATGAGGGCGTGTGTATGTGTGTGAGCGAATGAGGGGGTGTGTGTGTGTGTGAGCGAATGAGGGCGTGTGTGTGTGAGCGAATGAGGGCGTGTGTGTGTGAGCGAATGAGGGCGTGTGTGTGTGTGTGAGCGAATGAGGGCGTGTGTGTGTGTTTGAGCCAATGAGGGCGTCTGTGTGTGTGTGTGAGCGAATGAGGGCGTGTGTGTGTGTGTGTGAGCGAATGAGGGCGTGTGTGTGTGTGTGTGTGTGTGTGAACGAATGAGGGCGTGTATGTGTGTGTGTGAGCGAATGAGGGCGTGTGTGTGTGTGTGTGAGCGAATGAGGGCGTGTATGTGTGTGTGTGAGCGAATGAGGGCGTGTGTGTGTGAGCGAATGAGGGCGTGTGTGTGTGTGTGTGAGCGAATGAGGGCGTGTGTGTGTGTGTGTGAGCGAATGAGGGCGTGTGTGTGTGTGTGTGAGCGAATGAGGGCGTGTGTGTGTGTGTGTGAGCGAATGAGGGCGTGTGTGTGTGTGTGAGCGAATGAGGGCGTGTGTGTGTGTGTGTGTGTGTGTGTGTGTGTGTGTGAGCGAATGAGGGCGTGTGTGTGTGTGTGTGAGCGAATGAGGGCGTGTGTGTGTGTGTGTGAGCGAATGAGGGCTTGTGTGTGTGTGTGAGCGAATGAGGGCGTGTGTGTGTGTGCGTGAGCGAATGAGGGCGTGTGTGTGTGTGAGCGAATGAGGGCGTGTGTGTGTGTGTGTGAGCAAATGAGGGCGTGTGTGTGTGTGTGTGTGTGTGCGTGTGTGGGTGTGTGTGTGAGCGAATCAGGGCGTGTGTGGGTGTGTGTGTGAGCGAATGAGGGCGTGTGTGTGTGTGTATCAGCGACTGAGGGCGTGTGTGTGTGTGTGTGTGAGCGAATGAGGACGTGTGTGTGTGTGTGAGAGCGAATGAGGGCGTCTGTGTGTGTGAGCGAATGAGGGCGTCTGTGTGTGTGTGAGCGAATGAGGGCGTGTGTGTGTGTGTGAGCGAATGAGGGCGTGTGTGTGTGTGTGTGTGTGTGTGTGTGTGGGTGTGTGTGTGAGCGAATGAGGGCGTGTGTGTGTGTGTGTGTGTGAGCGAATGAGGGCGTGTGTGTGTGTGTGTGTGAGCGAATGAGGGCGTGTGTGTGTGTGTGAGCGAATGAGGGCGTGTGTGTGTGTGTGAGCGAATGAGGGCGTGTGTGTGTGTGTGAGCGAATGAGGGCGTGTGTGTGTGTGTGTGAGCGAATGAGGGCGTGTGTGTCTGTGTGTGAGCGAATGAGGGCGTGTGTGTGTGTGTGTGAGAGCGAATGAGGGCGTCTGTGTGTGTGAGCGAATGAGGGCGTCTGTGTGTGTGTGAGCGAATGAGGGCGTGTGTGTGTGTGTGAGCGAATGAGGGTGTGTGTGTGTGTGAGCGAATGAGGGCGTGCGTGTGTGTGTGTGTGTGTGTGAGCGAATGAGGGGTGTGTGTGTGTGTGAGCGAATGAGGGCGTGTGTGTGTGAGCGAATGAGGGCGTGTGTGTGTGAGCGAATGAGGGCGTGTGTGTGTGAGCGAATGAGGGCGTGTGTGTGTGAGCGAATGAGGGCGTGTGTGTGTGAGCGAATGAGGGCGTGTGTGTGTGCGAGCGAATGAGGGCGTGTGTGTGTGCGAGCGAATGAGGGCGTGTGTGTGTGCGAGCGAATGAGGGCGTGTGTGTGTGTGTGTGTGTGTGTGTGTGTGTGAGCGAATGAGGGCGTGTGTGTGTGTGAGCGAATGAGGCCGTGTGTGTGTGTGTGAGAGAATGAGGGCGTGTGTGTGTGTGTGTGTGTGTGTGTGAGCGAATGTGGGCGTGTGTGTGTGAGCGCGAATGTGGGCGTGTGTGTGTGAGCGCGAATGTGGGCGTGTGTGTGTGAGCGCGAATGTGGGCGTGTGTGCGTGTGTGAGCGAATGAGGGCGTGTGTGTGTGTGAGCGAATGAGGGCATGTGTGTGTGTGAGCAAATGTGGGCGTGTGTGTGTGTGAGCGAATGAGGGCGTGTGCGTGTGTGTGTGTGTGTGAGCGAATGAGGGCGTGTGTGTGTGTGTGTGTGAGCGAATGAGGGTGTGTGTGTGTGTGAGCGAATGAGGGCGTGTGTGTGTGTGTGTGTGAGCGAATGAGGGCGTGTGTGTGTGTGTGAGCGAATGAGGGCGTGTGTGTGTGTGTGAGCGAATGAGGGCGTGTGTGTGTGTGTGTGTGTGAGCGAATGAGGGCGTGTGTGTGTGTGTGAGCGAATGAGGGCGTGTGTGTGTGTGTGAGCGAATGAGGGCGTGTGTGTGTGTGTGAGCGAATGAGGGCGTGTGTGTGTGTGTGAGCGAATGAGGGCGTGTGTGTGTGTGTGTGTGAGCGAATGAGGGCGTGTGTGTGTGTGTGAGCGAATGAGGGCGTGTGTGTGTGTGTGTGAGCGAATGAGGGCGTGTGTGTGTGTGTGAGCGAATGAGGGCGTGTGTGTGTGTGTGAGCGAATGAGGGCGTGTGTGTGTGTGTGAGCGAATGAGGGCGTGTGTGTGTGTGTGAGCGAATGAGGGCGTGTGTGTGTGTGAGCGAATGAGGGCGTGTGTGCGTGTGTGTGAGCGAATGAGGGCGTGTGTGCGTGTGTGTGAGCGAATGAGGGCGTGTGTGCGTGTGTGTGAGCGAATGAGGGCGTGTGTGCGTGTGTGTGAGCGAATGAGGGCGTGTGTGCGTGTGTGTGAGCGAATGAGGGCGTGTGTGCGTGTGTGTGAGCGAATGAGGGCGTGTGTGCGTGTGTGTGAGCGAATGAGGGCGTGTGTGTGTGTGTGTGTGTGTGTGTGTGTGTGTGTGTGTGTGTGTGTGAGCGAATGAGGGCGTGCGTGTGAGCGAATGAGGGCGTGTGTGTGTGAGAGCGAATGAGGGCGTATGTGTGCGTGTGAGCGAATGTGGGCATGTGTGTATGTGTGTGTGAGCGAATGAGGGCGTGTGTGTGTGTGTGTGAGTGAATGAGGACGTGTTTGTGTGTGTGAGCGAATGAGGACGTGTGTGTGTGTGTGTGTGAGCGAATGAGGGCGAATGTGTGTGTGCGTGTGAGCGAATGAGGGCGAATGTGTGTGTGCGTGTGAGCGAATGAGGGAGTGTGTGTGCGTGTGTGCGAATGAGAGCGTGTGTGTGTGTGTGAGCGAATGAGGGCGTGTGTGTGTGTGTGAGTGAATGAGGACGTGTGTGTGTGTGTGAGCGAATGAGGGCGAATGTGTGTGTGTGTGTGTGAGCGAATGCAGGCGTGTGTGTGTGTGAGCGACTGAGGGCGTGTGTGTGTGTGTGAGCGAATGAGGGTGTGTGTGTGTGTGTGTGAGTGAATGAGGGCGTGTGTGTGTGTGTGTGTGTGAGCGAATGAGGGCGTGTGTGTGTGTGAGCGAATGAGGGCGTGTGTGTGTGTGTGTGAGCGAATGAGGGCGTGTGTGTGTGTGTGAGCGAATGAGGGTGTGTGTGTGTGTGTGTGTGAGCGAATGAGGGCGTGTGTGTGTGTGTGAGCGAATGAGGGCGTGTGTGTGTGTGTGAGCGAATGAGGACGTGTGTGTGTGTGTGAGCGAATGAGGGCGTGTGTGTGTGTGTGTGAGCGAATGAGGGCGTTTGTGTGTGTGAGCGAATGAGGACGTGTGTGTGGGTGAATGAGGGCGTGTGTGAATGAGGGCGTGTGTGTGTGTGTGTGTGCGTGAATGAGCGCGTGTGTGTGCGTGAATGAGGGCGTGTGTGTGTGTGTGTGTGTGAGCGAATGAGGGCGTGTGTGTGTGAGCGAATGAGGGCGTGTGTGTGTGTGTGAGCGAATGAGGGCGTGTGTGTGTGTGTGAGCGAATGAGGGCGTGTGTGTGTGTGTGAGCAAATGAGGGTGTGTGTGGGTGTGTGTGTGTGAGCGAATGAGGGCGTGTGTGTGTGTGTGTGTGTTGGCGAATGAGGGCGTGTGTGGGTGTGTGTGTGTGAGCGAATGAGGGCGTGTGTGTGCGAGCGAATGAGGGCGTGTGTGTGTGAGCGAATGAGGGCGTGTGTGTGTGAGCGAATGAGGGCGTGTGTGTGTGAGCGAATGAGGGCGTGTGTGTGTGAGCGAATGAGGGCGTGTGTGTGTGAGCGAATGAGGGCGTGTGTGTGTGAGCGAATGAGGGCGTGTGTGGGTGTGTGTGTGAGCGATTGAGGGCGTGTGTGGGTGTGTGTGTGAGAGAATGAGGGCGTGTGTGTGTGTGTGTGTGAGCGAATGAGGGCGTGTGTGTGTGTGTGAGCGAATGAGGGCGTGTGTGTGTGTGAGCGAATGAGGGCGTGTGTGTGTGTGAGCGAATGAGGGTGTGCGTGTGTGTGTGTGTGTGAGCGAATTAGGGCGTGTGTGTGTGTGTGAGCGAATTAGGGCGTGTGTGTGTGTGTGTGAGCGAATGAGGGCGTGTGTGTGTGTGTGTGAGCGAATGAGGGCGTGTGTGTGTGTGTGAGCGAATGAGGGCGTGTGTGTGTGTGTGAGCGAATGAGGGCGTGTGTGTGTGTGTGAGCGAATGAGGGCGTGTGTGTGTGTGTGAGCGAATGAGGGCGTGTGTGTGAGCGAATGAGGGCGTGTGTGTGTGTGTGAGCGAATGAGGGCGTGTGTGTGTGTGAGCGAATGAGGGCGTGTGTGTGTGTGAGCGAATGATGGCGTGTGTGCGTGTGTGTGAGCGAATGATGGCGTGTGTGCGTGTGTGTGAGCGAATGAGGGTGTGTGTGCGTGTGTGTGAGCGAATGAGGGCGTGTGTGCGTGTGTGTGAGCGAATGAGGGCGTGTGTGCGTGTGTGTGAGCGAATGAGGGCGTGTGTGCGTGTGTGTGAGCGAATGAGGGCGTGTGTGCGTGTGTGTGAGCGAATGAGGGCGTGTGTGCGTGTGTGTGAGCGAATGAGGGCGTGTGTGTGTGTGTGTGAGTGAATGAGGGCGTGTGTGTGTGTGTGTGTGTGTGTGTGAGCGAATGAGGGCGTGCGTGTGAGCGAATGAGGGCGTGTGTGTGTGAGAGCGAATGAGGGCGTATGTGTGCGTGTGAGCGAATGTGGGCATGTGTGTATGTGTGTGTGAGCGAATGAGGGCGTGTGTGTGTGTGTGTGAGTGAATGAGGACGTGTTTGTGTGTGTGAGCGAATGAGGACGTGTGTGTGTGTGTGTGTGAGCGAATGAGGGCGAATGTGTGTGTGCGTGTGAGCGAATGAGGGCGAATGTGTGTGTGCGTGTGAGCGAATGAGGGCGTGTGTGTGCGTGTGTGCGAATGAGAGCGTGTGTGTGTGTGTGTGTGTGTGAGCGAATGAGGGCGTGTGTGTGTGTGTGAGTGAATGAGGACGTGTGTGTGTGTGTGAGCGAATGAGGGCGAATGTGTGTGTGTGTGTGTGAGCGAATGCAGGCGTGTGTGTGTGTGAGCGACTGAGGGCGTGTGTGTGTGTGTGAGCGAATGAGGGTGTGTGTGTGTGTGTGTGAGCGAATGAGGGCGTGTGTGTGTGTGAGCGAATGAGTGTGTGTGTGTGTGTGAGCGAATGAATGCGTGTGTGTGTGTGTGTGAGCGAATGAGGGCGTGTGTGTGTGTGTGAGCGAATGAGGGTGTGTGTGTGTGTGTGAGCGAATGAGGGCGTGTGTGTGTGTGTGAGCGAATGAGGGCGTGTGTGTGTGTGTGAGCGAATGAGGACGTGTGTGTGTGTGTGTGAGCGAATGAGGACGTGTGTGTGTGTGTGTGTGAGCGAATGAGGGCGTGTGTGTGGGTGAATGAGGGCGTGTGTGTGTGTGTGTGTGTGTGAATGAGCGCGTGTGTGTGCGTGAATGAGGGCGTGTGTGTGTGTGTGTGTGAGCGAATGAGGGCGTGTGTGTGTGAGCGAATGAGGGCGTGTGTGTGTGTGTGAGCGAATGAGGGCGTGTGTGTGTGTGTGAGCGAATGAGGGTGTGTGTGGGTGTGTGTGTGTGAGCGAATGAGGGCGTGTGTGGGTGTGTGTGTGTTGGCGAATGAGGGCGTGTGTGGGTGTGTGTGTGTGAGCGAATGAGGGCGTGTGTGTGCGAGCGAATGAGGGCGTGTGTGTGTGAGCGAATGAGGGCGTGTGTGTGTGAGCGAATGAGGGCGTGTGTGTGTGAGCGAATGAGGGCGTGTGTGTGTGAGCGAATGAGGGCGTGTGTGTGTGAGCGAATGAGGGCGTGTGTGTGTGAGCGAATGTGGGCGTGTGTGGGTGTGTGTGTGAGCGAATGAGGGCGTGTGTGTGTGTGTGTGAGCGAATGAGGGCGTGTGTGTGTGTGTGAGCGAATGAGGGCGTGTGTGTGTGTGTGAGCGAATGAGGGCGTGTGTGTGTGTGAGCGAATGAGGGTGTGCGTGTGTGTGTGTGTGTGAGCGAATTAGGGCGTGTGTGTGTGTGTGAGCGAAAGAGGGCGTGTGTGTGTGTGTGTGAGCGAATGAGGGCGTGTGTGTGTGTGTGTGAGCGGATGAGGGCGTGTGTGTGTGTGTGTGAGCGAATGAGGGCGTGTGTGTGTGTGTGAGCGAATGAGGGCGTGTGTGTGTGTGTGAGCGAATGAGGGCGTGTGTGTGTGTGTGAGCGAATGAGGGCGTGTGTGTGTGTGTGAGCGAATGAGGGCGTGTGTGTGAGCGAATGAGGGCGTGTGTGTGTGTGTGTGAGCGAATGAGGGCGTGTGTGTGTGTGTGAGCGAATGAGGGCGTGTGTGTGTGTGTGAGCGAATGAGGGCGTGTGTGTGTGTGTGAGCGAATGAGGGCGTGTGTGTGTGTGAGCGAATGAGGGCGTGTGTGTGTGTGAGCGAATGATGGCGTGTGTGCGTGTGTGTGAGCGAATGAGGGCGTGTGTGCGTGTGTGTGAGCGAATGAGGGCGTGTGTGCGTGTGTTGTGAGCGAATGAGGGCGTGTGTGCGTGTGTGTGAGCGAATGAGGGCGTGTGTGTGAGCGAATGAGGGCGTGTGTGCGTGTGTGTGAGCGAATGAGGGCGTGTGTGTGTGTGTGTGTGAGCGAATGAGGGTGTGTGTGTGTGAGTGAATGAGGGCGTGTGTGTGTGTGTGTGTGTGTGTGTGTGTGTGTGTGTGTGAGCGAATGAGGGCGTGCGTGTGAGCGAATGAGGGCGTGTGTGTGTGAGAGCGAATGAGGGCGTGTGTGTGCGTGTGAGCGAATGTGGGCATGTGTGTATGTGTGTGTGAGCGAATGAGGGCGTGTGTGTGTGTGTGTGAGTGAATGAGGACGTGTTTGTGTGTGTGAGCGAATGAGGACGTGTGTGTGTGTGTGTGTGAGCGAATGAGGGCGAATGTGTGTGTGCGTGTGAGCGAATGAGGGCGAATGTGTGTGTGCGTGTGAGCGAATGAGGGCGTGTGTGTGCGTGTGTGCGAATGAGAGCGTGTGTGTGTGTCTGAGCGAATGAGGGCGTGTGTGTGTGTGTGTGTGATTGAGGACGTGTGTGTGTGTGTGAGCGAATGAGGGCGAATGTGTGTGTGTGTGTGTGAGCGAATGCAGGCGTGTGTGTGTGTGAGCGACTGAGGGCGTGTGTGTGTGTGTGTGAGCGAATGAGGGTGTGTGTGTGTGTGTGTGAGTGAATGAGGGCGTGTGTGTGTATGTGTGTGTGTGAGCGAATGAGGGCGTGTGTGTGTGTGAGCGAATGAGGGCGTGTGTGTGTGTGAGCGAATGAGTGTGTGTGTGTGTGTGAGCGAATGAATGCGTGTGTGTGTGTGTGTGTGAGCGAATGAGGGCGTGTGTGTGTGTGTGAGCGAATGAGGGCGTGTGTGTGTGTGTGAGCGAATGAGGGCGTGTGTGTGTGTGTGAGCGAATGAGGGCGTGTGTGTGTGTGTGAGCGAATGAGGACGTGTGTGTGTGTGTGTGTGTGAGCGAATGAGGGCGTGTGTGTGTGTGTGAGCGAATGAGGGCGTTTGTGTGTGTGAGCGAATGAGGACGTGTGTGTGTGTGAATGAGGGCGTGTGTGAATGAGGGCGTGTGTGTGTGTGTGTGTGTGTGAATCAGCGCGTGTGTGTGCGTGAATGAGGGCATGTGTGTGTGTGTGTGTGAGCGAATGAGGGCGTGTGTGTGTGAGCGAATGAGGGCGTGTGTGTGTGTGTGAGCGAATGAGGGCGTGTGTGTGTGTGTGAGCGAATGAGGGTGTGTGTGGGTGTGTGTGAGCGAATGAGGGCGTGTGTGGGTGTGTGTGTGTTGGCGAATGAGGGCGTGTGTGGGTGTGTGTGTGTGAGCGAATGAGGGCGTGTGTGTGCGAGCGAATGAGGGCGTGTGTGTGCGAGCGAATGAGGGCGTGTGTGTGTGAGCGAATGAGGGCGTGTGTGTGTGAGCGAATGAGGGCGTGTGTGTGTGAGCGAATGAGGGCGTGTGTGTGTGAGCGAATGAGGGCGTGTGTGTGTGAGCGAATGAGGGCGTGTGTGTGTGAGCGAATGAGGGCGTGTGTGGGTGTGTGTGTGAGCGAATGAGGGCGTGTGTGTGAGCGAATGAGGGCGTGTGTGTGTGTGAGCGAATGAGGGCGTGTGTGTGTGTGAGCGAATGAGGGCGTGTGTGTGTGTGTGTGTGAGCGAATGAGGGCGTGTGTGTGTGAGCGAATGAGGGCGTGTGTGTGTGTGAGCGAATGAGGGTGTGCGTGTGTGTGTGTGTGTGAGCGAATTAGGGCGTGTGTGTGTGTGAGCGAATTAGGGCGTGTGTGTGTGAGCGAATGAGGGCGTGTGTGTGTGTGTGAGCGAATGAGGGCGTGTGTGTGTGTGTGAGCGAATGAGGGCGTGTGTGTGAGCGAATGAGGGCGTGTGTGTGTGTCGTGAGCGAATGAGGGCGTGTGTGTGTGTGTGAGCGAATGAGGGCGTGTGTGTGTGTGTGAGCGAATGAGGGCGTGTGTGTGTGTGTGTGTGAGCGAATGAGGGCGTGTGTGTGTGTGTGTGTGTGTGTGTGAATGAGGGCGTGTGTGTGTGTGTGAGTGTGTGTGTGAATGAGGGCGTGTGTGTGTGTGAGCGAATGAGGGCGTGTGTGTGTGTGTGTGTGTGTGTGTGTGAGCGAATGAGGGCGTGTGTGTGTGTGTGTGTGGGTGTGTGTGTGTGTGAACGAATGAGGGCGTGTGTGGGTGTGTGTGTGTGAGCGAATGAGGGCGTTTATGTGTGTGAGCGAATGAGGGCGTGTGTGTGTGTGAGCGAATGAGGGCGTGTGTGTGTGTGAGCGAATGAGGGCGTGTGTGTGTGTGAGCGAATGAGGGCGTGTGTGTGTGTGTGAGCGAATGAGGGCGTGTGTGTGTGTGAGCGAATGAGGGCGTGTGTGTGTGTGAGCGAATGAGGGCGTGTGTGTGTGTGAGCGAATGAGGGCGTGTGTGTGTGTGAGCGAATGAGGGCGTGTGTGTGTGTGAGCGAATGAGGGCGTGTGTGTGCGTCTGTGTGTGAGCGAATGAGGGCGTGTGTGTGCGTCTGTGTGTGAGCGAATGAGGGCGTGTGTGTGCGTGTGTGTGTGAGCGAATGAGGGCGTGTGTGTGCGTGTGTGTGTGAGCGAATGAGGGCGTGTGTGTGTGTGTGTGTGAGCGAATGAGGGCGTGTGTGTGGGTGTGTGAGCGAATGAGGGCCTGTGTGTGGGTGTGTGAGCGAATGAGGGCGTGTGTGTGGGTGTGTGAGCGAATGAGGGCGTGTGTGTGCGTGTGTGGGTGTGTGAGCGAATGAGGGCGTGTGTGTGCGTGTGTGTGTGAGCGAATGAGGGCGTCTGTGTGTGTGTGTGAGCGAATGAGGGCGTGTGTGTGTGAGCGAATGAGGGCGTGTATGTGTGTGTGAGCGAATGAGGGCGTGTGTGTGTGTGTGTGAGCGAATGAGGGCGTGTGTGTGTGTGTGTGAGCGAATGAGGGCGTGTGTGTGTGTGCTTGTGTGTGGGTGTGTGAGCGAATGAGGGCGTGTGTGTGCGTGTGTGGGTGTGTGAGCGAATGAGGGCGTGTGTGTGCGTGTGTGGGTGTGTGAGCGAATGAGGGCGTGTGCGTGTGTGGGGTGTGTGAGCGAATGAGGGCGTGTGTGTGCGTGTGTGTGTGAGCGAATGAGGGCGTCTGTGTGTGTGTGTGAGCGAATGAGGGCGTGTGTGTGTGAGCGAATGAGGGCGTGTATGTGTGTGTGAGCGAATGAGGGCGTGTGTGTGTGAGCGAATGAGGGCGTGTGTGTGTGTGTGTGAGCGAATGAGGGCGTGTGTGTGTGTGCTTGTGTGTGCGTGTGTGAGCGAATGAGGGCGTGGGCGTGCGTGTGAGCGAGTGAGGGCGTGTGTGTGTGTGTGTGTGTGAGCGAATGAGGGCGTGTGTGTGCGTGTGAGCGATTGAGGGCGTGTGTGTGTGTGTGAGCGAATTAGGGCGTGTGTGTGTGTGTGAGCGAATGAGGGCGCGTGTTTGTGTGTGTGTGAGCGAATGAGGGCGTGTGTGTGTGTGTGAGCGAATGAGGGCGTGTGTGTGTGTGTGAGCGAATGAGGGCGTGTGTGTGTGTGTGAGCGAATGAGGGCGTGTGTGTGTGTGTGAGCTAATGAGGGCGTGTGTGTGCGTGTGAGCTAATGAGGGCTTGTGTGTGCGTGTGAGCGAATGAGGGCTTGTGTGTGCGTGTGAGCGAATGAGGGCGTGTGTGTGCGTGTGAGCGATTGAGGGCGTGTGTGTGTGTGTGTGTGAGCGAATGAGGGCGTGTGTGTGGGTGTGTGAGCGAATGAGGGCCTGTGTGTGGGGTGTGTGAGCGAATGAGGGCGTGTGTGTGGGTGTGTGAGCGAATGAGGGCGTGTGTGTGCGTGTGTGGGTGTGTGAGCGAATGAGGGCGTGTGTGTGCGTGTGTGTGTGAGCGAATGAGGGCGTCTGTGTGTGTGTGTGAGCGAATGAGGGCGTGTGTGTGTGAGCGAATGAGGGCGTGTATGTGTGTGTGAGCGAATGAGGGCGTGTGTGTGTGTGTGTGAGCGAATGAGGGCGTGTGTGTGTGTGTGTGAGCGAATGAGGGCGTGTGTGTGTGTGCTTGTGTGTGGGTGTGTGAGCGAATGAGGGCGTGTGTGTGCGTGTGTGGGTGTGTGAGCGAATGAGGGCGTGTGTGTGCGTGTGTGGGTGTGTGAGCGAATGAGGGCGTGTGCGTGTGTGGGTGTGTGAGCGAATGAGGGCGTGTGTGTGCGTGTGTGTGTGAGCGAATGAGGGCGTCTGTGTGTGTGTGTGAGCGAATGAGGGCGTGTGTGTGTGAGCGAATGAGGGCGTGTATGTGTGTGTGAGCGAATGAGGGCGTGTGTGTGTGAGCGAATGAGGGCGTGTGTGTGTGTGTGTGAGCGAATGAGGGCGTGTGTGTGTGTGCTTGTGTGTGCGTGTGTGAGCGAATGAGGGCGTGGGCGTGCGTGTGAGCGAGTGAGGGCGTGTGTGTGTGTGTGTGTGTGAGCGAATGAGGGCGTGTGTGTGCGTGTGAGCGATTGAGGGCGTGTGTGTGTGTGTGAGCGAATTAGGGCGTGTGTGTGTGTGTGAGCGAATGAGGGCGCGTGTTTGTGTGTGTGTGAGCGAATGAGGGCGTGTGTGTGTGTGTGAGCGAATGAGGGCGTGTGTGTGTGTGTGAGCGAATGAGGGCGTGTGTGTGTGTGTGAGCGAATGAGGGCGTGTGTGTGTGTGTGAGCGAATGAGGGCGTGTGTGTGTGTGTGAGCGAATGAGGGCGTGTGTGTGTGTGTGAGCGAATGAGGGCGTGTGTGTGTGTGTGAGCTAATGAGGGCGTGTGTGTGTGTGTGAGCGAATGAGGGCGTGTGTGTGTGTGTGAGCGAATGAGGGCGTGTGTGTGTGTGTGTGAGCGAATGAGGGCGTGTGTGTGTGTGTGAGCGAATGAGGGCGTGTGTGTGTGTGTGAGCGAATGAGGGCGTGTGTGTGTGTGTGAGCGAATGAGGGCGTGTGTGTGTGTGTGAGCGAATGAGGGCGTGTGTGTGTGTGTGTGAGCGAATGAGGGCGTGTGTGTGTGTGTGTGAGCGAATGAGGGCGTGTGTGTGTGTGTGTGTGAGCGAATGAGGGCGTGTGTGTGTGTGTGTGTGAGCGAATGAGGGCGTGTGTGTGTGTGTGTGTGAGCGAATGAGGGCGTGTGTGTGTGTGTGTGTGTGAGCGAATGAGGGCGTGTGTGTGTGTGTGTGTGTGAGTGAATGAGGGCGTGTGTGTGTGTGTGTGAGCGAATGAGGGCGTGTGTGTGTGTGCTTGTGTGTGTGTGTGTGAGCGAATGAGGGCGTGGGCGTGCGTGTGAGCGAGTGAGGGCGTGTGTGTGTGTGTGTGTGAGCGATTGAGGGCTTGTGTGTGCGTCTGAGCGATTGAGGGCGTGTGTGTGTGTGTGAGCGAATGAGGGCGTGTGTGTGTGTGTGTGAGCGAATGAGGGCGTGTGTGTGTGAGCGAATGAGGGCGTGTGTGTGTGTGTGTGAGCGAATGAGGGCGTGTGTGTGTGTGTGTGAGCGAATGAGGGCGTGTGTGTGTGTGTGTGAGCGAATGAGGGCGTGTGTGTGTGTGTGAGCGAATGAGGGCGTGTGTGTGTGTGAGCGAATGAGTGCGTGTGTGTGTGTGAGCGAATGAGGGCGTGTGTGTGTGTGTGTGTGAGCGAATGAGGGCGTGTGTGTGTGTGCGTCTGTGTGTGTGTGTCAGCGAATGAGGGCGTGGGCGTGCGTGTGAACGAGTGAGGGCGTGTGTGTGTGTGTGTGTGTGTGAGCGAATGAGGGCGTGTGTGTGCGTGTGAGCGATTGAGGGCGTGTGTGTGCGTGTGAGCGAATGAGGGCGTCTGTGTGTGTGTGAGCGAATGAGGGCGTGTGTGTGTGAGAGCGAATGAGGGCGTGTGTGTGTGTGAGCGATTGAGGGCGTGTGTGTGTGTGAGCGAATGAGGGCGTGTGTGTGTGTGTGAGCGAATGAGGGCGTGTGTGTGTGTGTGAGCGAATGAGGGCGTGTGTGTGTGTGAGCGAATGAGGGCGTGTGTGTGTGTGTGAGCGAATGAGGGCGTGTGTGTGTGTGTGAGCGAATGAGGGCGTGTGTGTGTGTGTGAGCGAATGAGGGCGTGTGTGTGTGTGTGAGCGAATGAGGGCGTGTGTGTGTGTGTGAGCGAATGAAGGCGTGTGTGTGTGTGAGCGAATGAGGGCGTGTGTGTGTGTGAGCGACTGAGGGCGTGTGTGTGTGTGTGAGCGAATGAGGGCGTGTGTGTGTGTGTGTGTGTGTGTGAGCGAATGAGGGCGTGTGTGTGTGTGTGTGTGTGTGTGTGAGCGAATGAGGGCGTGTGTGTGTGTGTGTGTGTGTGTGTGTGTGAGCGAATGAGGGCGTGTGTGTGTGTGTGTGTGTGTGTGTGTGTGAGCGAATGAGGGCGTGTGTGTGTGTGAGCGAATGAGGGCGTGTGTGTGTGTGAGCGAATGAGGGCGTGTGAGTGTGTGTGAGCGAATGAGGGCGTGTGTGTGTGTGTGAGCGAATGAGGGCGTGTGTGTGTGTGTGAGCGAATGAGGGCGTGTGTGTGTGTGTGAGCGAATGAGGGCGTGTGTGTGTGTGTGAGCGAATGAGGGCGTGTGTGTGTGTGTGAGCGAATGAGGGCGTGTGTGTGTGTGTGTGAGCGAATGAGGGCGTGTGTGTGTGTGTGAGCGAATGAGGGCGTGTGTGTGTGTGTGTGAGCGAATGAGGGCGTGTGTGTGTGTGTGAGCGAATGAGGGCGTGTGTGTGTGTGTGAGCGAATGAGGGCGTGTGTGTGTGTGTGTGAGCGAATGAGGGCGTGTGTGTGTGTGTGAGCGAATGAGGGCGTGTGTGTGTGTGTGAGCGAATGAGGGCGTGTGTGTGTGTGTGAGCGAATGAGGGCGTGTGTGTGTGTGTGAGCGAATGAGGGCGTGTGTGTGTGTGTGAGCGAATGAGGGCGTGTGTGTGTGAGCGAATGAGGGCGTGTGTGTGTGTGTGAGCGAATGAGGGCGTGTGTGTGTGTGTGTGTGAACGAATGAGGGCGTGTGTGTGTGAGCGAATGAGGGTGTGAGTGTGTGTGTGTGTGTGTGCGAATGAGGGCGTGTTTGTGTGTGTGTGAATGCGGGCGTGTGTGTGTGTGCGTGTGAGCGAATGAGGGCTTGTGGGTGTGTGTATGTGAGCGAATGAGGGCGTGTGTGTGTGTGTGTGAGCGAATGAGGGCGTGTGTGTGTGTGTGAGCGAATGAGGGCGTGTGTGTGTGTGTGAACGAATGAGGGCGTGTGTGTGTGTGTGTGAGCGAATGAGGGCGTGTGTGTGTGTGTGTGAGCGAATGAGGGCGTGTGTGTGTGTGTGTGTGTGAGCGAATGAGGGCGTGTGTGTGTGTGTGTGAGCGAATGAGGGCGTGTGTGTGTGTGTGTGAGCGAATGAGGGCGTGTGTGTGTGTGTGTGAGCGAATGAGGGCGTGTGTGTGTGTGTGTGAGCGAATGAGGGCGTGTGTGTGTGTGTGTGAGCGAATGAGGGCGTGTGTGTGTGTGTGTGAGCGAATGAGGGCGTGTGTGTGTGTGTGAGAGCGAATGAGGGCGTGTGTGTGTGTGAGAGACTGAGGGCGTGTGTGTATGTGTGAGCGAATGAGGGCGTCTGTGTGTGTGAGCGAATGAGGGCGTGTGTGTGTGAGCGAATGAGGACGTTTGTGTGTGAGCGAATGAGGGCGTGTGTGTGTGAGCGAATGAGGGCGTGTGTGTGTGAGCGAATGAGGGCGTGTGTGTGTGTGAGAATGAGGGCGTGTGTGTGTGTGAGCGAATGAGGGCGTGTGTGTGTGTGAGCGAATGAGGGCGTGTGTGTGTGTGAGCGAATGAGGGCGTGTGTGTGTGAGCGAATGAGGGCTTGTGTGTGTGTGTGAGCGAATGAGGGCGTGTGTGTGTGTGTGTGAGCGAATGAGGGCGTGTGTGTGTGTGTGTGTGTGTGTGTGTGCGAATGAGGGCGTGAGTGTGTGTGTGTGTGTGCGTGTGTGGGTGTGTGTGTGAGCGAATCAGGGCGTGTGTGGGTGTGTGTGTGAGCGAATCAGGGCGTGTGTGGGTGTGTGTGTGAGCGAATGAGGGCGTGTGTGTGTGTGTATGAGCGAATGAGGGCGTGTGTGTGTGTGTGAGCGAATGAGGGCTTGTGTGTGTGTGTGTGTGAGAGCGAATGAGGGCGTCTGTGTGTGTGACGTCTGTGTGTGTGAGCGAATGAGGGCGTCTGTGTGTGTGTGAGCGAATGAGGGCGTGTGTGTGTGTGTGAGCGAATGAGGGCGTGTGTGTGTGTGTGAGCGAATGAGGGCGTGTGTGTGTGTGAGCGAATGAGGGCGTGCGTGTGTGTGTGTGTGTGTGAGCGAATGAGGGGTGTGTGTGTGTGAGCGAATGAGGGCGTGTGTGTGTGAGCGAATGAGGGCGTGTGTGTGTGAGCGAATGAGGGCGTGTGTGTGTGAGCGAATGAGGGCGTGTGTGTGTGAGCGAATGAGGGCGTGTGTGTGTGAGCGAATGTGGGGCGTGTGTGTGTGAGCGAATGAGGGCGTGTGTGTGTGAGCGAATGAGGGCGTGTGTGTGTGAGCGAATGAGGGCGTGTGTGTGTGAGCGAATGAGGGCGTGTGTGTGTGTGAGCGAATGAGGGCGTGTGTGTGTGTGAGCGAATGAGGGCGTGTGTGTGTGTGAGCGAATGAGGGCGTGTGTGTGTGTGAGCGAATGAGGGCGTGTGTGTGTGTGAGCGAATGAGGGCGTGTGTGTGTGTGAGCGAATGAGGGCGTGTGTGTGTGTGAGCGAATGAGGGCGTGTGTGTGTGTGAGCGAATGAGGGCGTGTGTGTGTGTGAGCGAATGAGGGCGTGTGTGTGTGTGAGCGAATGAGGGCGTGTGTGTGTGTGAGCGAATGAGGGCGTGTGTGTGTGTGAGCGAATGAGGGCGTGTGTGTGTGTGAGCGAATGAGGGCGTGTGTGTGTGTGAGCGAATGAGGGCGTGTGTGTGTGTGAGCGAATGAGGGCGTGTGTGTGTGTGAGCGAATGAGGGCGTGTGTGTGTGTGAGCGAATGAGGGCGTGTGTGTGTGTGAGAGAATGAGGGTGTGTGTGTGTGTGAGCGAATGAGGGCGTGTGTGTGTGTGTGTGTGTGTGTGTGTGTGTGTGTGTGTGAGCGAATGAGGGCGTGTGTGTGTGAGCGAATGAGGCCGTGTGTGTGTGTGTGAGAGAATGATGGCGTGTGTGTGTGTGTGTGTGTGTGTGTGTGTGTGTGTGTGGGTGTGAGCGAATGTGGGCGTGTGTGCGTGTGAGCGCGAATGTGGGCGTGTGTGCGTGTGAGCGCGAATGTGGGCGTGTGTGCGTGTGTGAGCGAATGAGGGCGTGTGTGTGTGTGAGCGAATGAGGGTGTGTGTGTGTGTGAGCAAATGTGGGCGTGTGTGTGTGTGTGAGCGAATGAGGGCGTGTGCGTGTGTGTGTGTGTGAGCGAATGAGGGCGTGTGCGTGTGTGTGTGTGTGTGTGAGCGAATGAGGTGTGTGTGTGTGTGAGCGAATGAGGGCGTGTGTGTGTGTGTGAGCGAATGAGGGCGTGTGTGTGTGTGTGAGCGAATGAGGGCGTGTGTGTGTGTGTGAGCGAATGAGGGCGTGTGTGTGTGTGTGAGCGAATGAGGGCGTGTGTGTGTGTGTGAGCGAATGAGGGCGTGTGTGTGTGTGTGAGCGAATGAGGGCGTGTGTGGTGTGTGTGAGCGAATGAGGGCGTGTGTGTGTGTGTGAGCGAATGAGGGCGTGTGTGTGTGTGTGCGCGAATGAGGGCGTGTGTGTGTGTGTGAGCGAATGAGGGCGTGTGTGTGTGTGTGCGCGAATGAGGGCGTGTGTGTGTGTGTGAGCGAATGAGGGCGTGTGTGTGTGTGTGCGCGAATGAGGGCGTGTGTGTGTGGTGTGAGCGAATGAGGGCGTGTGTGTGTGTGTGAGCGAATGAGGGCGTGTGTGTGTGTGTGAGCGAATGAGGGCGTGTGTGTGTGTGTGAGCGAATGAGGGCGTGTGTGTGTGTGTGAGCGAATGAGGGCGTGTGTGTGTGTGTGAGCGAATGAGGGCGTGTGTGTGTGTGTGAGCGAATGAGGGCGTGTGTGTGTGTGTGAGCGAATGAGGGCGTGTGTGTGTGTGTGAGCGAATGAGGGCGTGTGTGTGTGTGAGCGAATGAGGGCGTGTGTGTGTGTGAGCGAATGAGGGCGTGTGTGTTGTGTGTGAGCGAATGAGGGCGTGTGTGTGTGTGTGAGCGAATGAGGGCGTGTGTGTGTGTGTGTGTGAGAGCGAATGAGGGCGTGTGTGTGTGTGTGTGTGAGCGAAGGAGGCGTGTGTGTGGTTGTGTGTGTGAGCGAATGAGGGCGTGTCTGTGTGTGTGAGTGAGCGAATGAGGGCGTGTGTGTGTGTGTGTGTGTGAGCGAATGAGGGCGTGTGTGTGTGTGTGAGCGAATGAGGGCGTGTGTGTGTGTGTGTGTGTGTGTGTGTGAGCGAATGAGGGCGTGTGGTGTGTATGTGTGTGTGTGTGTGAGCGAATGAGGGCGTGTGTGAGTGTGTGTGTGTGTGAGCGAATGAGGGCGTGTGTGTGTGTGTGTGTGTGTGAGCGAATGAGGGCGTGTGTGTGTGTGTGTGTGAGCGAATGAGGGCGTGTGTGTGTGTGTGTGTGTGCGAATGAGGGCGTGTGTGTGTGTGAGCGAATGAGGGCGTGTGTGTGTGTGAGCGAATGAGGGCGTGTGTGTGTGTGAGCGACTGAGGGCGTGTGTGTGTGTGAGCGAATGAGGGCGTGTGTGTGTGTGTCAGCGAATGAGGGCGTGTGTGTGTGTGTCAGCGAATGAGGGCGTGTGTGTGTGAGCGAATGAGGGCGTGTGTGAGCGAATGAGGGCGTGTGTGAGCGAATGAGGGCGTGTGTGAGCGAATGAGTGCGTGTGTGAGCGAATGAGGGCGTGTGTGTGTGTGTGAGCGAATGAGGGCGTGTGTGTGTGTGTGAGCGAATGAGGGCGTGTGTGTGTGTGTGAGCGAATGAGGGCGTGTGTGTGTGTGTGAGCGAATGAGGGCGTGTGTGTGTGTGTTGAGCGAATGAGGGCGTGTGTGTGTGTGTGTGAGCGAATGAGGGCGTGTGTGTGTGTGTGAGCGAATGAGGGCGTGTGTGTGTGTGTGTGTGAGCGAATGAGGGCGTGTGTGTGTGTGTGTGAGCGAAATGAGGGCGTGTGTGTGTGTGTGTGAGCGAATGAGGGCGTGTGTGTGTGTGTGTGAGCGAATGAGGGCGTGTGTGTGTGTGTGTGAGCGAATGAGGGCGTGTGTGTGTGTGTGAGAGCGAATGAGGGCGTGTGTGTGTGTGTGTGAGAGACTGAGGGCGTGTGTGTATGTGTGAGCGAATGAGGGCGTCTGTGTGTGTGAGCGAATGAGGGCGTGTGTGTGTGTGTGAGCGAGTGAGGGCGTGTGTGTGTGTGTGTGTGTGTGTGAGCGAATGAGGGGTGTGTGTGTGAGCGAATGAGGTCGTGTGTGTGTGAGCGAATGAAGGCGTGTGTGTGTGTGTGTGCGAATGAGGGCGTGTGTGTGTGTGTGAGCGAATGAGGGCGTGTGTGTGTGTGTGAGCGAATGAGGGCGTGTGTGTGTGTGTGTGTGAGCGAATGAGGGCGTGTGTGTGTGTGAGAGCGAATGAGGGCGGGTGTGTGCGTGAGCAAATGAGGGCGTGCGTGTGTGTGTGTGAGCGAGTGAGGGGTGTGTGTGTGTGTGTGTGTGTGAGCGAATGAGGGGTGTGTGTGTGTGTGTGTGAGCGAATGAGGGGTGTGTGTGTGTGTGTGTGAGCGAATGAGGGCGTGTGTGTGTGTGTGTGTGGTGTGTGAGAGCGAATGAGGGCGTGTGTGTGTGTGTGAGCGAATGAGGGCGTGTGTGTGTGTGTGAGCGAATGAGGGCGTGTGTGTGTGTGTGAGCGAATGAGGGCGTGTGTGTGTGTGTGAGCGAATGAGGGCGTGTGTGTGTGTGTGAGCGAATGAGGGCGTGTGTGTGTGTGTGAGCGAATGAGGGCGTGTGTGTGTGTGTGAGCGAATGAGGGCGTGTGTGTGTGTGTGTGTGTGAGCGAATGAGGGCGTGTGTGTGTGTGTGTGAGCGAATGAGGGCGTGTGTGTGTGTGTGTGTGAGCGAATGAGGGCGTGTGTGTGTGTGTGTGAGCGAATGAGGGCGTGTGTGTGTGTGTGTGAGCGAATGAGGGCGTGTGTGTGTGTGTGTGAGCGAATGAGGGCGTGTGTGTGTGTGTGTGAGCGAATGAGGGCGTGTGTGTGTGTGTGAGAGCGAATGAGGGGCGTGTGTGTGTGTGTGTGAGAGACTGAGGGCGTGTGTGTATGTGTGAGCGAATGAGGGCGTCTGTGTGTGTGAGCGAATGAGGGCGTGTGTGTGTGTGTGAGCGAGTGAGGGCGTGTGTGTGTGTGTGTGTGTGTGTGAGCGAATGAGGGGTGTGTGTGTGAGCGAATGAGGGCGTGTGTGTGTGAGCGAATGAGGGCGTGTGTGTGTGTGTGTGCGAATGAGGGCGTGTGTGTGTGTGTGTGCGAATGAGGGCGTGTGTGTGTGTGTGAGCGAATGAGGGCGTGTGTGTGTGTGTGAGCGAATGAGGGCGTGTGTGTGTGTGTGTGAGCGAATGAGGGCGTGTGTGTGTGAGAGCGAATGAGGGCGGGGTGTGTGCGTGAGCAAATGAGGGCGTGCGTGTGTGTGTGTGTGAGCGAGTGAGGTGTGTGTGTGTGTGTGTGTGAGCGAATGAGGGGTGTGTGTGTGTGTGTGTGAGCGAATGAGGGCGTGTGTGTGTGTGTGTGTGTGTGAGAGCGAATGAGGGCGTGTGTGTGTGTGTGAGCGACTGAGGGCGTGTGTGTGTGTGTGAGAGCGAATGAGGGCGTGTGTGTGTGTGTGTGTGTGTGTGTGTGAGAGCGAATGAGGGCGTGTGTGTGTGTGTGAGCGAATGAGGGCGTGTGTGTGTGTGTGAGCGAATGAGGGCGTGTGTGTGTGTGTGTGTGAGCGAATGAGGGCGTGTGTGTGTGTGTGTGAGCGAATGAGGGCGTGTGTGTGTGTGTGTGTGAGCGAATGAGGGCGTGTGTGTGTATGTGTGAGCGAATGAGGGCATGTGTGTGTGTACGAATGTGGGCGTGTGTGTGTGTGTGTGAGCGAATGAGGGCGTGTGTGTGTGTGTGTGAGCGAATGAGGGCGTGTGTGTGTGTGTGTGAGCGAATGAGGGCGTGTGTGTGTGTGTGAGCGAATGAGGGCGTGTGTGTGTGTGTGAGCGAATGAGGGCGTGTGTGTGTGTGTGAGCGAATGAGGGCGTGTGTATGTGTGTGAGCGAATGAGGGGGTGTGTGTGTGTGTGAGCGAATGAGGGCGTGTGTGTGTGAGCGAATGAGGGCGTGTGTGTGTGAGCGAATGAGGGCGTGTGTGTGTGTGTGAGCGAATGAGGCGTGTGTGTGTGTTTGAGCCAATGAGGGCGTCTGTGTGTGTGTGTGAGCGAATGAGGGCGTGTGTGTGTGTGTGTGAGCGAATGAGGGCGTGTGTGTGTGTGTGTGTGTGAACGAATGAGGGCGTGTATGTGTGTGTGTGAGCGAATGAGGGCGTGTGTGTGTGTGTGTGAGCGAATGAGGGCGTGTGTGTGTGTTTGTGAGCGAATGAGGGCGTGTATGTGTGTGTGTGAGCGAATGAGGGCGTGTATGTGTGTGTGTGAGCGAATGAGGGCGTGTGTGTGTGAGCGAATGAGGGCGTGTGTGTGTGTGTGTGAGCGAATGAGGGCGTGTGTGTGTGTGTGTGAGCGAATGAGGGCGTGTGTGTGTGTGTGTGAGCGAATGAGGGCGTGTGTGTGTGTGTGTGAGCGAATGAGGGCGTGTGTGTGTGTGTGAGCGAATGAGGGCGTGTGTGTGTGTGTGTGTGTGTGTGTGTGTGTGTGAGCGAATGAGGGCGTGTGTGGTGTGTGTGTGAGCGAATGAGGGCGTGTGTGTGTGTGTGTGAGCGAATGAGGGCGTGTGTGTGTGTGTGTGAGCGAATGAGGGCTTGTGTGTGTGTGTGAGCGAATGAGGGCGTGTGTGTGTATGCGTGAGCGAATGAGGGCGTGTGTGTGTGTGAGCGAATGAGGGCGTGTGTGTGTGTGTGTGAGCAAATGAGGGCGTGTGTGTGTGTGTGTGTGTGCGTGTGTGGGTGTGTGTGTGAGCGAATCAGGGCGTGTGTGGGTGTGTGTGTGAGCGAATGAGGGCGTGTGTGTGTGTGTATGAGCGAATGAGGGCGTGTGTGTGTGTGTGTGTGAGCGAATGAGGACGTGTGTGTGTGTGTGAGAGCGAATGAGGGCGTCTGTGTGTGTGAGCGAATGAGGGCGTCTGTGTGTGTGTGAGCGAATGAGGGCGTGTGTGTGTGTGTGAGCGAATGAGGGCGTGTGTGTGTGTGTGTGTGTGTGTGGGTGTGTGTGTGAGCGAATGAGGGCGTGTGTGTGTGTGTGTGTGTGAGCGAATGAGGGCGTGTGTGTGTGTGTGTGAGCGAATGAGGGCGTGTGTGTGTGTGTGAGCGAATGAGGGCGTGTGTGTGTGTGTGAGCGAATGAGGGCGTGTGTGTGTGTGTGAGCGAATGAGGGCGTGTGTGTGTGTGTGTGAGCGAATGAGGGCGTGTGTGTGTGTGTGAGAGCGAATGAGGGCGTCTGTGTGTGTGAGCGAATGAGGGCGTCTGTGTGTGTGTGAGCGAATGAGGGCGTGTGTGTGTGTGTGAGCGAATGAGGGTGTGTGTGTGTGTGTGAGCGAATGAGGGCGTGCGTGTGTGTGTGTGTGTGTGTGAGCGAATGAGGGGTGTGTGTGTGTGTGAGCGAATGAGGGCGTGTGTGTGTGAGCGAATGAGGGCGTGTGTGTGTGAGCGAATGAGGGCGTGTGTGTGTGAGCGAATGAGGGCGTGTGTGTGTGAGCGAATGAGGGCGTGTGTGTGTGAGCGAATGAGGGCGTGTGTGTGTGAGCGAATGAGGGCGTGTGTGTGTGCGAGCGAATGAGGACGTGTGTGTGTGCGAGCGAATGAGGGCGTGTGTGTGTGCGAGCGAATGAGGGCGTGTGTGTGTGCGAGCGAATGAGGGCGTGTGTGTGTGCGAGCGAATGAGGGCGTGTGTGTGTGCGAGCGAATGAGGGCGTGTGTGTGTGTGAGCGAATGAGGGCGTGTGTGTGTGTGAGCGAATGAGGGCGTGTGTGTGTGTGAGCGAATGAGGGCGTGTGTGTGTGTGAGCGAATGAGGGCGTGTGTGTGTGTGAGCGAATGAGGGCGTGTGTGTGTGTGAGCGAATGAGGGCGTGTGTGTGTGTGAGCGAATGAGGGCGTGTGTGTGTGTGTGTGTGTGTGTGTGTGTGAGCGAATGAGGGCGTGTGTGTGTGAGCGAATGAGGCCGTGTGTGTGTGTGTGAGAGAATGAGGGCGTGTGTGTGTGTGTGTGCGTGTGAGCGAATGTGGGCGTGTGTGTGTGAGCGCGAATGTGGGCGTGTGTGCGTGTGTGAGCGAATGAGGGCGTGTGTGTGTGTGAGCGAATGAGGGTGTGTGTGTGTGTGAGCAAATGTGGGCGGGTGTGTGTGTGAGCGAATGAGGGCGTGTGCGTGTGTGTGTGTGTGTGTGAGCGAATGAGGGCGTGTGTGTGTGTGTGTGTGAGCGAATGAGGGTGTGTGTGTGTGTGAGCGAATGAGGGCGTGTGTGTGTGTGTGTGTGAGCGAATGAGGGCGTGTGTGTGTGTGTGAGCGAATGAGGGCGTGTGTGTGTGTGTGTGTGAGCGAATGAGGGCGTGTGTGTGTGTGTGAGCGAATGAGGGCGTGTGTGTGTGTGTGACTGAATGAGGGCGTGTGTGTGTGTGTGTGTGAGCGAATGAGGGCGTGTGTGTGTGTGTGAGCGAATGAGGGCGTGTGTGTGTGTGTGTGAGCGAATGAGGGCGTGTGTGTGTGTGTGTGAGCGAATGAGGGCGTGTGTGTGTGTGTGAGCGAAAGAGGGCGTGTGTGTGTGTGTGTGAGCGAATGAGGGCGTGTGTGTGTGTGTGTGAGCGAATGAGGGCGTGTGTGTGTGTGTGAGCGAATGAGGGCGTGTGTGTGTGTGTGAGCGAATGAGGGCGTGTGTGTGTGTGAGCGAATGAGGGCGTGTGTGTGTGTGTGAGCGAATGAGGGCGTGTGTGTGTGTGTGAGCGAATGATGGCGTGTGTGCGTGTGTGTGAGCGAATGAGGGCGTGTGTGCGTGTGTGTGAGCGAATGAGGGCGTGTGTGCGTGTGTGTGAGCGAATGAGGGCGTGTGTGCGTGTGTGTGAGCGAATGAGGGCGTGTGTGCGTGTGTGTGAGCGAATGAGGGCGTGTGTGCGTGTGTGTGAGCGAATGAGGGCGTGTGTGCGTGTGTGTGAGCGAATGAGGGCGTGTGTGTGTGTGTGTGTGTGTGTTGTGTGTGTGTGTGTGTGTGTGTGTGTGTGTGTGTGTGTGTGAGCGAATGAGGGCGTGCGTGTGAGCGAATGAGGGCGTGTGTGTGTGAGAGCGAATGAGGGCGTATGTGTGCGTGTGAGCGAATGTGGGCATGTGTGTATGTGTGTGTGAGCGAATGAGGGCGTGTGTGTGTGTGTGTGAGTGAATGAGGACGTGTTTGTGTGTGTGAGCGAATGAGGACGTGTGTGTGTGTGAGCGAATGAGGGCGAATGTGTGTGTGCGTGTGAGCGAATGAGGGCGAATGTGTGTGTGTGTGAGAGCGAATGAGGGCGTATGTGTGCGTGTGAGCGAATGTGGGCATGTGTGTATGTGTGTGTGAGCGAATGAGGGCGTGTGTGTGTGTGTGTGAGTGAATGAGGACGTGTTTGTGTGTGTGAGCGAATGAGGACGTGTGTGTGTGTGTGTGTGTGAGCGAATGAGGGCGAATGTGTGTGTGCGTGTGAGCGAATGAGGGCGAATGTGTGTGTGCGTGTGAGCGAATGAGGGCGAATGTGTGTGTGCGTGTGAGCGAATGAGGGCGTGTGTGTGCGTGTGTGCGAATGAGAGCGTGTGTGTGCGTGTGAGCGAATGAGGGCGTGTGTGTGTGTGTGAGCGAATGAGGGCGTGTGTGTGTGTGAGCGAATGAGGGCGTGTGTGTGTGTGAGCGAATGATGGCGTGTGTGCGTGTGTGTGAGCGAATGATGGCGTGTGTGCGTGTGTGTGAGCGAATGAGGGCGTGTGTGCGTGTGTGTGAGCGAATGAGGGCGTGTGTGCGTGTGTGTGAGCGAATGAGGGCGTGTGTGCGTGTGTGTGAGCGAATGAGGGCGTGTGTGCGTGTGTGTGAGCGAATGAGGGCGTGTGTGTGTGTGTGTGAGCGAATGAGGGCGTGTGTGTGTGTGTGTGTGTGTGTGTGTGTGAGTGTGTGAGCGAATGAGGGCGTGCGTGTGAGCGAATGAGGGGCGTGTGTGTGTGAGAGCGAATGAGGGCGTATGTGTGCGTGTGAGCGAATGTGGGCATGTGTGTATGTGTGTGTGAGCGAATGAGGGCGTGTGTGTGTGTGTGTGAGTGAATGAGGACGTGTTTGTGTGTGTGAGCGAATGAGGACGTGTGTGGTGTGTGTGAGCGAATGAGGGCGAATGTGTGTGTGCGTGTGAGCGAATGAGGGGCGAATGTGTGTGTGCGTGTGAGCGAATGAGGGCGAATGTGTGTGTGCGTGTGACGCGAATGAGGGCGTGTGTGTGCGTGTGTGCGAATGAGAGCGTGTGTGTGTGTGTGTCTGAGCGAATGAGGGCGTGTGTGTGTGTGTGAGTGAATGAGGACGTGTGTGTGTGTGTGAGCGAATGAGGGCGAATGTGTGTGTGTGTGTGTGAGCGAATTGCAGGCGTGTGTGTGTGTGAGCGACTGAGGGCGTGTGTGTGTGTGTGAGCGAATGAGGGTGTGTGTGTGTGTGTGTGAGTGAATGAGGGCGTGTGTGTGTGTGTGTGAGCGAATGAGGGCGTGTGTGTGTGTGAGCGAATGAGGGCGTGTGTGTGTGTGAGCGAATGAGTGTGTGTGTGTGTGTGAGCGAATGAATGCGGTGTGTGTGTGTGTGTGAGCGAATGAGGGCGTGTGTGTGTGTGTGAGCGAATGAGGGTGTGTGTGTGTGTGTGAGCGAATCAGGGCGTGTGTGTGTGTGTGTGAGCGAATGAGGGCGTGTGTGTGTGTGTGAGCGAATGAGGACGTGTGTGTGTGTGTGTGAGCGAATGAGGGCGTGTGTGTGTGTGTGTGAGCGAATGAGGGCGTTTGTGTGTGTGAGCGAATGAGGACGTGTGTGGGGTGAATGAGGGCGTGTGTGAATGAGGGCGTGTGTGTGTGTGTGGTGTGTGAATGAGCGCGTGTGTGTGCGTGAATGAGGGCGTGTGTGTGTGTGTGTGTGAGCGAATGAGGGCGTGTGTGTGTGAGCGAATGAGGGCGTGTGTGAGTGTGTGAGCGAATGAGGGCGTGTGTGTGTGTGTGAGCGAATGAGGGTGTGTGTGGGTGTGTGTGTGTGAGCGAATGAGGGCGTGTGTGGGTGTTGTGTGTGTTGGCGAATGAGGGCGTGTGTGTGTGTGTGTGTGTGAGCGAATGAGGGCGTGTGTGTGCGAGCGAATGAGGGCGTGTGTGTGTGAGCGAATGAGGGCGTGTGTGTGTGAGCGAATGAGGGCGTGTGTGTGTGAGCGAATGAGGGCGTGTGTGTGTGAGCGAATGAGGGCGTGTGTGTGTGAGCGAATGAGGGTGTGTGTGTGTGTGTGTGAGCGAATGAGGGCGTGTGTGGGTGTGTGTGTGAGCGAATGAGGGCGTGTGTGTGTGTGTGTGAGCGAATGAGGGCGTGTGTGTGTGTGTGAGCGAATGAGGGCGTGTGTGTGTGTGTGAGCGAATGAGGGCGTGTGTGTGTGTGTGAGCGAATGAGGGCGTGTGTGTGTGTGAGCGAATGAGGGTGTGTGTGTGTGTGTGTGAGCGAATTAGGGCGTGTGTGTGTGTGTGTGAGCGAATGAGGGCGTGTGTGTGTGTGTGTGAGCGAATGAGGGCGTGTGTGTGTGTGTGTGAGCGAATGAGGGCGTGTGTGTGTGTGTGAGCGAATGAGGGCGTGTGTGTGTGTGTGAGCGAATGAGGGCGTGTGTGTGTGTGTGAGCGAATGAGGGCGTGTGTGTGAGCGAATGAGGGCGTGTGTGTGTGTGTGAGCGGAATGAGGGCGTGTGTGTGTGTGTGAGCGAATGAGGGCGTGTGTGTGTGTGTGAGCGAATGAGGGCGTGTGTGTGTGTGTGAGCGAATGAGGGCGTGTGTGTGTGTGTGAGCGAATGAGGGCGTGTGTGTGTGTGTGAGCGAATGAGGGCGTGTGTGTGTGTGTGAGCGAATGAGGGCGTGTGTGTGAGCGAATGAGGGCGTGTGTGTGTGTGTGAGCGAATGAGGGCGTGTGTGTGTGTGAGCGAATGAGGGCGTGTGTGTGTGTGAGCGAATGATGGCGTGTGTGCGTGTGTGTGAGCGAATGATGGCGTGTGTGCGTGTGTGTGAGCGAATGAGGGCGTGTGTGCGTGTGTGTGAGCGAATGAGGGCGTGTGTGCGTGTGTGTGAGCGAATGAGGGCGTGTGTGCGTGTGTGTGAGCGAATGAGGGCGTGTGTGCGTGTGTGTGAGCGAATGAGGGCGTGTGTGCGTGTGTGTGAGCGAATGAGGGCGTGTGTGCGTGTGTGTGAGCGAATGAGGGCGTGTGTGTGTGTGTGTGTGTGTGTGTGTGTGTGTGAGCGAATGAGGGCGTGCGTGTGAGCGAATGAGGGCGTGTGTGTGTGAGAGCGAATGAGGGCGTATGTGTGCGTGTGAGCGAATGTGGGCATGTGTGTATGTGTGTGTGAGCGAATGAGGGCGTGTGTGTGTGTGTGTGAGTGAATGAGGACGTGTTTGTGTGTGTGAGCGAATGAGGACGTGTGTGTGTGTGTGTGTGTGTGAGCGAATGAGGGCGAATGTGTGTGTGCGTGTGAGCGAATGAGGGCGAATGTGTGTGTGCGTGTGAGCGAATGAGGGCGTGTGTGTGCGTGTGTGCGAATGAGAGCGTGTGTGTGTGTGTGTCTGAGCGAATGAGGGCGTGTGTGTGTGTGTGAGTGAATGAGGACGTGTGTGTGTGTGTGAGCGAATGAGGGCGAATGTGTGTGTGTGTGTGTGAGCGAATGCAGGCGTGTGTGTGTGTGAGCGACTGAGGGCGTGTGTGTGTGTGTGAGCGAATGAGGGTGTGTGTGTGTGTGTGTGAGTGAATGAGGGCGTGCGTGTGTGTGTGTGTGTGAGCGAATGAGGGCGTGTGTGTGTGTGAGCGAATGAGGGCGTGTGTGTGTGTGAGCGAATGAGGGCGTGTGTGTGTGTGAGCGAATGAGGGCGTGTGTGTGTGTGAGCGAATGAGTGTGTGTGTGTGTGTGAGCGAATGAATGCGTGTGTGTGTGTGTGTGAGCGAATGAGGGCGTGTGTGTGTGTGTGTGTGTGAGCGAATGAGGGCGTGTGTGTGCGAGCGAATGAGGGCGTGTGTGTGTGAGCGAATGAGGGCGTGTGTGTGTGAGCGAATGAGGGCGTGTGTGTGTGAGCGAATGAGGGCGTGTGTGTGTGAGCGAATGAGGGCGTGTGTGTGTGAGCGAATGAGGGCGTGTGTGTGTGAGCGAATGAGGGCGTGTGTGGGTGTGTGTGTGAGCGAATGAGGGCGTGTGTGGGTGTGTGTGTGAGCGAATGAGGGCGTGTGTGTGAGCGAATGAGGGCGTGTGTGTGTGTGTGAGCGAATGAGGGCGTGTGTGTGAGCGAATGAGGGCGTGTGTGTGTGTGTGAGCGAATGAGGGCGTGTGTGTGTGTGAGCGAATGAGGGTGTGCGTGTGTGTGTGTGTGTGAGCGAATTAGGGCGTGTGTGTGTGTGAGCGAATTAGGGCGTGTGTGTGTGAGCGAATGAGGGCGTGTGTGTGTGTGTGAGCAAATGAGGGCGTGTGTGTGTGTGTGAGCGAATGAGGGCGTGTGTGTGTGTGTGAGCGAATGAGGGCGTGTGTGTGTGTGTGAGCGAATGAGGGCGTGTGTGTGTGTGTGTGTGAGCGAATGAGGGCGTGTGTGTGTGTGTGTGTGAGCGAATGAGGGCGTGTGTGTGTGTGTGTGTGTGTGAATGAGGGCGTGTGTGTGTGTGTGAGTGTGTGTGTGAATGAGGGCGTGTGTGTGTGTGAGCGAATGAGGGCGTGTGTGTGTGTGTGTGTGTGTGTGAGCGAATGAGGGCGTGTGTGTGTGTGTGTGTGGGTGTGTGTGTGTGTGAGCGAATGAGGGCGTGTGTGGGTGTGTGTGTGTGAGCGAATGAGGGCGTTTATGTGTGTGAGCGAATGAGGGCGTGTGTGTGTGTGAGCGAATGAGGGCGTGTGTGTGTGTGAGCGAATGAGGGCGTGTGTGTGTGTGAGCGAATGAGGGCGTGTGTGTGTGTGAGCGAATGAGGGCGTGTGTGTGTGTGAGCGAATGAGGGCGTGTGTGTGTGTGAGCGAATGAGGGCGTGTGTGTGCGTCTGTGTGTGAGCGAATGAGGGCGTGTGTGTGCGTCTGTGTGTGAGCGAATGAGGGCGTGTGTGTGCGTGTGTGTGTGAGCGAATGAGGGCGTGTGTGTGTGTGTGTGTGTGAGCGAATGAGGGCGTGTGTGTGTGTGTGTGTGAGCGAATGAGGGCGTGTGTGTGGGTGTGTGAGCGAATGAGGGCGTGTGTGTGGGTGTGTGAGCGAATGAGGGCGTGTGTGTGGGTGTGTGAGCGAATGAGGGCGTGTGTGTGCGTGTGTGGGTGTGTGAGCGAATGAGGGCATGTGTGTGCGTGTGTGGGTGTGTGAGCGAATGAGGGCGTGTGTGTGCGTGTGTGTGTGAGCGAATGAGGGCGTCTGTGTGTGTGTGTGAGCGAATGAGGGCGTGTGTGTGTGAGCGAATGAGGGCGTGTATGTGTGTGTGAGCGAATGAGGGCGTGTGTGTGTGTGTGTGTGAGCGAATGAGGGCGTGTGTGTGTGTGTGTGAGCGAATGAGGGCGTGTGTGTGTGTGCTTGTGTGTGGGTGTGTGAGCGAATGAGGGCGTGTGTGTGCGTGTGTGGGTGTGTGAGCGAATGAGGGCGTGTGTGTGCGTGTGTGGGTGTGTGAGCGAATGAGGGCGTATGTGTGCGTGTGTGTGTGAGCGAATGAGGGCGTCTGTGTGTGTGTGTGAGCGAATGAGGGCGTGTGTGTGTGAGCGAATGAGGGCGTGTATGTGTGTGTGAGCGAATGAGGGCGTGTGTGTGTGTGTGAGCGAATGAGGGCGTGTGTGTGTGTGTGAGCGAATGAGGGCGTGTGTGTGTGTGTGTGAGCGAATGAGGGCGTGTGTGTGTGTGCTTGTGTGTGCGTGTGTGAGCGAATGAGGGCGTGGGCGTGCGTGTGAGCGAGTGAGGGCGTGTGTGTGTGTGTGTGTGAGCGAATGAGGGCGTGTGTGTGCGTGTGAGCGATTGAGGGCGTGTGTGTGTGTGTGAGCGAATTAGGGCGTGTGTGTGTGTGTGTGAGCGAATGAGGGCGCGTGTTTGTGTGTGTGTGAGCGAATGAGGGCGTGTGTGTGTGTGTGAGCGAATGAGGGCGTGTGTGTGTGTGTGAGCGAATGAAGGCGTGTGTGTGTGTGAGCGAATGAGGGCGTGTGTGTGTGTGAGCGACTGAGGGCGTGTGTGTGTGTGTGAGCGAATGAGGGCGTGTGTGTGTGTGTGTGTGTGTGTGTGTGTGTGTGAGCGAATGAGGGCGTGTGTGTGTGTGTGTGTTTGTGTGTGTGAGCGAATGAGGGCGTGTGTGTGTGTGAGCGAATGAGGGCGTGTGTGTGTGTGAGCGAAGGAGGGCGTGTGTGTGCGTGTGAGCTAATGAGGGCTTGTGTGTGCGTGTGAGCGAATGAGGGCTTGTGTGTGCGTGTGAGCGAATGAGGGCGTGTGTGTGCGTGTGAGCGATTGAGGGCGTGTGTGTGCGTGTGAGCGAATGAGGGCGTGTGTGTGCGTGTGAGCGAATGAGGGCGTGTGTGTGTGTGTGTGCGAATGAGGGCGTGTGTGTGTGTGTGAGCGAATGAGGGCGTGTGTGTGTGTGTGAGCGAATGAGGGCGTGTGTGTGTGTGTGAGCGAATGAGGGCGTGTGTGTGTGTGTGAGCTAATGAGGGCGTGTGTGTGTGTGTGAGCGAATGAGGGCGTGTGTGTGTGTGTGAGCGAATGAGGTCGTGTGTGTGAGCGAATGAGGGCGTGTGTGTGTGTGTGAGCGAATGAGGGCGTGTGTGTGTGTGTGAGCGAATGAGGGCGTGTGTGTGTGTGAGCGAATGAGGGCGTGTGTGTGTGTGTGCGAGCGAATGAGGGCGTGTGTGTGTGTGTGTGTGTGAGCGAATGAGGGCGTGTGTGTGTGTGTGTGTGAGCGAATGAGGGCGTGTGCGTGTGTGTGTGTGAGCGAATGAGGGCGTGTGTGTGTGTGTGAGCGAATGAGGGCGTGTGTGTGTGTGCTTGTGTGTGGGTGTGTGAGCGAATGAGGGCGTGGGCGTGCGTGTGAGCGAGTGAGGGCGTGTGTGTGTGTGTGTGTGTGAGCGAATGAGGGCTTGTGTGTGCGTGTGAGCGATTGAGGGCGTGTGTGTGTGTGTGAGCGAATGAGGGCGTGTGTGTGTGTGTGTGTGAGCGAATGAGGGCGTGTGTGTGTGTGTGTGAGCGAATGAGGGCGTGTGTGTGTGTGTGAGCGAATGAGGGCGTGTGTGTGTGTGTGAGCGAATGAGGGCGTGTGTGTGTGTGAGCGAATGAGGGCGTGTGTGTGTGTGAGCGAATGAGTGCGTGTGTGTGTGTGAGCGAATGAGGGCGTGTGTGTGTGTGTGTGAGCGAATGAGGGCGTGTGTGTGTGTGCGTCTGTGTGTGTGTGTCAGCGAATGAGGGCGTGGGCGTGCGTGTGAGCGAGTGAGGGCGTGTGTGTGTGTGTGAGCGAATGAGGGCGTGTGTGTGCGTGTGAGAGATTGAGGGCGTGTGTGTGCGTGTGAGCGAATGAGGGCGTCTGTGTGTGTGTGAGCGAATGAGGGCGTGTGTGTGTGAGAGCGAATGAGGGCGTGTGTGTGTGTGAGCGATTGAGGGCGTGTGTGTGTGTGAGCGAATGAGGGCGTGTGTGTGTGTGTGAGCGAATGAGGGCGTGTGTGTGTGTGTGAGCGAATGAGGGCGTGTGTGTGTGTGAGCGAATGAGGGCGTGTGTGTGTGTGTGAGCGAATGAGGGCGTGTGTGTGTGTGTGAGCGAATGAGGGCGTGTGTGTGTGTGTGAGCGAATGAAGGCGTGTGTGTGTGTGAGCGAATGAGGGCGTGTGTGTGTGTGAGCGACTGAGGGCGTGTGTGTGTGTGTGAGCGAATGAGGGCGTGTGTGTGTGTGTGTGTGTGTGTGTGTGTGTGAGCGAATGAGGGCGTGTGTGTGTGTGTGTGTGTGTGAGCGAATGAGGGCGTGTGTGTGTGTGTGTGTGTGAGCGAATGAGGGCGTGTGTGTGTGAGCGAATGAGGGCGCGTGTGTGTAAGCGAATGAGGGCGTGTGTGTGTGTGTGTGTGAACGAATGAGGGCGTGTGTGTGTGAGCGAATGAGGGTGTGAGTGTGTGTGTGTGTGTGTGTGCGAATGAGGGCGTGTTTGTGTGTGTGTGAATGCGGGCGTGTGTGTGTGTGCGTGTGAGCGAATGAGGGCTTGTGGGTGTGTCTATGTGAGCGAATGAGGGCGTGTGTGGGTGTGTGTGTGTGAGCGAATGAGGGCGTGTGTGTGTGTGTGTGTGAGCGAATGAGGGCGTGTGTGGGTGTGTGTGTGTGAGCGAATGAGGGCGTATGTGGGTGTGTGTGTGTGAGCGAATGAGGGCGTGTGTGGGTGTGTGTGTGTGAGCGAATGAGGGCGTGTGTGGGTGTGTGTGTGTGAGCGAATGATGGCGTGTGTGGGTGTGAGCGAATGAGGGCGTGTGTGGGTGTGAGCGAATGATGGCGTGTGTGTGTGTGAGCGAATGAGGGCGTGTATGTGTGTGAGCGAATGAGGGCGTGTGTGTGTGTGAGCGAATGAGGGCGTGTGTGTGTGTGAGCGAATGAGGGCGTGTGTGTGTGTGAGCGAATGAGGGCGTGTGTGTGTGTGAGCGAATGAGGGCGTGTGTGTGTGTGAGCGAATGAGGGCGTGTGTGTGTGTGAGCGAATGAGGGCATGTGTGTGCGTGTGTGGGTGTGTGAGCGAATGTGGGCGTGTGTGTGTGTGTGTGTGTGAGCGAATGAGGGCGTGTGTGTGCGTGTGTGTGTGAGCGAATGAGGGTGTGTGTGTGTGTGAGCGAATGAGGGCGTGTGTGTGGGTGTGTGAGCGAATGAGGGCGTGTGTGTGGGTGTGTGAGCGAATGAGGGCATGTGTGTGCGTGTGTGGGTGTGTGAGCGAATGAGGGCGTGTGTGTGCGTGTGTGGGTGTGTGAGCGAATGACGGCGTGTGTGTGCGTGTGTGTGTGAGCGAATGAGGGCGTGTGTGTGTGTGTGTGTGAGCGAATGAGGGCGTCTGTGTGTGTGTCTGAGCGAATGAGGGCGTGTGTGTGTGAGCGAATGAGGGCGTGTGTGTGTGAGCGAATGAGGGCGTGTATGTGTGTGTGAGCGAATGAGGGCGTGTGTGTGTGTGTGTGAGCGAATGAGGGCGTGTGTGTGTGTGTGTGAGCGAATGAGGGCGTGTGTGTGTGTGTGTGTGAGAGAATGAGGGCGTGTGTGTGTGTGCTTGTGTGTGTGTGTGTGAGCGAATGAGGGCGTATGTGTGTGTGTGTGTGAGCGAATGAGGGCGTGTGTGTGCGTGTGAGCGACTGAGGGCGTGTGTGTGTGTGTGAGCGAATGAGGGCGTGTGTGTGTGTGTGTGTGAGCGAATGAGGGCGCGTGTTTGTGTGTGTGTGAGCGAATGAGGGTGTGTGTGTGTGAGCGAATGAGGGCGGGTGTGTGTGTGAGCGACTGAGGGCGTGTGTGTGTGTGAGCGAATGAGGGCGTGTGTGTGTGTGAGCGAATGAGGGCGTGTGTGTGTGTGAGCGAATGAGGGCGTGTGTGTGTGTGTGTGTGCGCGAATGAGGGCGTGTGTGTGTGTGTGTGTGAGCGAATGAGGGCATGTGTGTGTGTGCGTGTGTGTGTGTGTGTGAGCGAATGAGGGCGTGGGCGTGCGTGTGAGCGAGTGAGGGCGTGTGTGTGTGTGTGTGTGTGTGTGAGCGAATGAGGGCGTGTGTGTGCGTGTGAGCGATTGAGGGCGTGTGTGTGCGTGTGAACGAATGAGGGCGTGTGTGTGCGTGTGAGCGAATGAGGGCGTGTGTGTGTGTGAGCGAATGAGGGCGTGTGTGTGTGTGAGCGAATGAGGGCGTGTGTGTGTGTGTGTGAACTAATGAGGGCGTGTGTGTGTGTGTGAGCGAATGATGGCGTGTGTGTGTGTGTGAGCGAATGAGGGCGTGTGTGTGTGTGTGAGCGAATGAGGGTGTGTGTGTGTGAGCGAATGAGGGCGTGTTTGTGTGTGTGTGAATGAGGGCGTGTGTGTGTGTGCGTGTGAGCGAATGAGGGCTTGTGGGTGTGTGTATGTGAGCGAATGAGGGCGTGTGTGAGTGTGTGTGTGAGCGAATGAGGGCGTGTGTGTGTGTGTGTGAGCGAATGAGGGCGTGTGTGGGTGTGTGTGTGTGAGCGAATGAGGGCGTGTGTGGGTGTGTGTGTGTGAGCGAATGAGGGCGTGTGTGGGTGTGTGTGTGTCAGCGAATGAGGGCGTGTGTGGGTGTGTGTGTGTGAGCGAATGAGGGCGTGTGTGGGTGTGTGTGTGTGAGCGAATGAGGGCGTGTGTGGGTGTGAGCGAATGAGGGCGTGTGTGGGTGTGAGCGAATGAGGGCGTGTGTGGGTGTGAGCGAATGAGGGCGTGTGTGGGTGTGAGCGAATGAGGGCGTGTGTGTGTGTGAGCGAATGAGGGCGTGTGTGTGTGTGAGCGAATGAGGGCGTGTGTGTGTGTGAGCGAATGAGGGCGTGTGTGTGTGTGAGGAATGAGGGCGTGTGTGTGTGTGAGCGAATGAGGGCGTGTGTGTGTGTGAGCGAATGAGGGCGTGTGTGTGTGTGAGCGAATGAGGGCGTGTGTGTGTGTGAGCGAATGAGGGCGTGTGTGTGCGTGTGTGGGTGTGTGAGCGAATGAGGGCGTGTGTGTGCGTGTGTGTGTGAGCGAATGAGGGCGTGTGTGTGTGTGTGTGTGAGCGAATGAGGGCGTGTGTGTGGGTGTGTGAGCGAATGAGGGCGTGTGTGGGTGTGTGAGCGAATGAGGGCGTGTGTGGGTGTGTGAGCGAATGAGGGCGTGTGTGTGCGTGTGTGGGTGTGTGAGCGAATGACGGCGTGTGTGTGCGTGTGTGTGTGAGCGAATGAGGGCGTGTGTGTGTGTGTGTGTGAGCGAATGAGGGCGTCTGTGTGTGTGTGTGAGCGAATGAGGGCGTGTGTGTGTGAGCGAATGAGGGCGTGTATGTGTGTGTGAGCGAATGAGGGCGTGTGTGTGCGTATGTGGGTGTGTCAGCGAATGAGGGCGTTTCTGTGCGTGTGTGTGTGTGTGTGTGAGCGAATGAGGGCGTGTGTGTGTGTGTGTGTGTGTGTGAGCGAATGAGGGCGTGTGTGTGTGAGCGAATGAGGGCGTGTGTGTGTGTGTGTGTGAGCGAATGACGGCGTGTGTGTGCGTGTGTGTGTGAGCGAATGAGGGCGTGTGTGTGTGTGTGTGTGTGTGAGCGAATGAGGGCGTGAGTCTGCGTGTGTGTGTGAGCGAATGAGGGCGTGTGTGTGTGTGAGCGAATGAGGGCGTGTGTGTGTGTGAGCGAATGAGGGCGTGTGTGTGTGTGAGCGAATGAGGGCGTGTGTGTGTGTGAGCGAATGAGGGCGTGTGTGTGTGTGAGCGAATGAGGGCGTGTGTGTGTGTGTGATCGAATGAGGGCGGGTGTGTGTGTGTGAGCGAATGAGGGCGTGTGTGTGTGTGTGAGCGAATGATGGCGTGTGTGCATGTGAGCGAATGAGGGCGTGTGTGTGTGTGTGAGCGAATGATGGCGTGTGTGCATGTGAGCGAATGAGGGCGTGTGTGTGCGGGTGTGTGAGCGAATGAGGGCGTGTGTGTGCGGGTGTGTGAGCGAATGAGGGCGTGTGTGTGCGTGTGTGTGTGAGCGAATGAGGGCGTGTGTGTGTGTGTGAGCGAATGAGGGCGTGTGTGTGTGTGTGTGAGCGAATGAGGGCGTGTGTGTGTGTGTGTGAGCGAATGAGGGCGTGTGTGTGTGTGTGAGCGAATGAGGGCGTGTGTGTGTGTGTGAGCGAATGAGGGCGTGTGTGTGTGTGTGAGCGCGTGTGTGTGTGTGAGCGAATGAGGGCATGTGTGTGTGTGTGAGCGAATGAGGGCGTGTGTGTGTGTGTGAGCGAATGAGGGCGTGTGTGTGCGTGTGTGGGTGTGTGAGCGAATGAGGGCGTGTGTGTGCGTGTGTGTGTGAGCGAATGAGGGCGTGTGTGTGTGTGTGTGTGAGCGAATGAGGGCGTGTGTGTGTGAGCGAATGAGGGCGTGTATGTGTGTGTGAGCGAATGAGGGCGTGTGTGTGTGTGTGTGTGAGCGAATGAGGGCGTGTGTGTGTGTGTGAGCGAATGAGGGCGTGTGTGTGTGTGTGTGTGAGCGAATGAGGGCGTGTGTGTGTGAGCGAATGAGGGTGTGTGTGTGTGAGCGAATGAGGGTGTGCGTGTGTGTGTGTGAGTGAATGAGGGCGTGTGTGTGTGTGTGTGTGTGAGTGAATGAGGGGTGTGTGTGTGTGTGTGTGTGTGTGTGTGAGCGAATGAGGGCGTGTGTGTGTGAGCGACTGAGGGCGTGTGTGTGTGTGTGGGAGAATGAGGGCGTGTGTGCGTGAGCGAATGTGGGCGTATGTGTGTGTGAGCGCAAATGTGGGCGTGTGTGCGTGTGTGAGCGAATGACGGCTTGTGTGTGTGTGAGCGAATGAGGGCGTGTGTGTGTGTGTGAGCGAATGAGGGCGTGTGTGTGTGTGTGAGCGAATGTGGGCGTGTGTGTGTGTGTGAGCGAATGAGGGCGTGTGTGTGTGTGTGTGTGTGTGAGCGAATGAGTGCGTGCGTGTGAGCAAATGAGGGCGTGTGTGTGTGTGTGTGAGCGAATGAGGGCGTATGTGTGTGTGTGAGCGAATGTGGGCATGTGTGTGTGTGTGTGTGAGCGAATGAGGGCGTGTGTGTGTGTGTGAGCGAATGAGGGCGTGTGTGTGCGTGTGAGCGAGTGAGGGCGTGTGTGTGTGTGTGAGCGAATGAGGGCGTGTGTGTGTGTGTGTGTGTGTGAGCGAATGAGGGCGTGTGTGTGTGTGTGTGTGTGTGAGCGAATGAGGGCGTGTGTGTGTGTGAGCAACTGAGGGCGTGTGTTTGTGTGTGAGCGAATGAGGGTGTGTGTGTGTGTGTGTGTGAGCGAATGAGGGCGTGTGTGTGTGTGAGCGAATGAGGGCGTGTGTGTCCGTGTGTGGGTGTGTGAGCGAATGAGGGCGTGTGTGTGCGTGTGTGTGTGAGCGAATGAGGGCGTGTGTGTGCGTGTGTGTGTGAGCGAATGAGGGCGTGTGTGTGTGTGTGTGTGTGAGCGAATGAGGGCGTGTGTGTGGGTGTGAGAGCGAATGAGGGCGTGTGTGTGCGTGTGTGGGTGTGTGAGCGAATGAGGGCGTGTGTGTGCGTGTGTGGGTGTTTGAGCGAATGACGGTGTGTGTGTGCGTGTGTGTGTGAGCGAATGAGGGCGTGTGTGTGTGTGTGAGCGAATGAGGGCGTCTGTGTGTGTGTGTGTGAGCGAATGAGGGCGTGTATGTGTGTGTGAGCGATTGAGGGCGTGTGTGTGCGTATGTGGGTGTGTGAGCGAATGAGGGCGTTTGTTTGCGTGTGTGTGTGTGTGTGAGCGAATGAGGGCGTGTGTGTGTGTGTGTGTGTGTGTGTGAGCGAATGAGGGCGTGTGTGTGTGAGCGAATGAGGGCGTGTGTGTGTGTGAGCGAATGAGGGCGTGTGTGTGTGTGTGAGCGAATGAGGGCGTGTGTGTGTGTGTGTGAGCGAATGAGGGCGTGTGTGTGCGTGTGTGTGTGAGCAAATGAGGGCGTGTGTGTGTGTGTGTGTGTGTGAGCGAATGAGGGCGTGAGTCTGCGTGTGTGTGTGAGCGAATGAGGGCGTGAGTCTGCGTGTGTGTGTGAGCGAATGAGGGCGTGTGTGTGTGTGAGCGAATGAGGGCGTGTGTGTGTGTGAGCGAATGAGGGCGTGTGTGTGTGTGTGTGTGTGATCGAATGAGGGCGGGTGTGTGTGTGTGAGCGAATGAGGGCGTGTGTGTGTGTGTGTGAGCGAATGATGGCGTGTGTGCATGCGAGCGAATGAGGGCGTGTGTGTGTGTGAGCGAATGAGGGCGTGTGTGTGCGTGTGTGGGTGTGTGAGCGAATGAGGGCGTGTGTGTGCGTGTGTGTGTGAGCGAATGAGGGCGTGTGTGTGTGAGCGAATGAGGGCGTGTGTGTGTGTGTGAGCGAATGAGGGCGTGTGTGTGTGTGTGAGCGAATGAGCGCGTGTGTGTGTGTGTGTGTGAGCGAATGAGGGCGTGTGTGTGTGTGTGAGCGAATGAGGGCGTGTGTGTGAGCGAATGAGGGACTGTGTGTGCGTATGTGGGTGTGTGAGCGAATGAGGGCGTGTGTGTGCGTGTGTGGGTGTGTGAGCGAATGAGGGCGTGTGTGTGCGTGTGTGTGTGAGCGAATGAGGGCGTGTGTGTGTGTGTGTGTGTGAGCGAATGAGGGCGTGTGTGTGTGTGTGTGAGCGAATGAGGACGTGTGTGTGTGAGCGAATGAGGGCGTGTATGTGTGTGTGAGCGAATGAGGGCGTGTGTGTGTGTGTGTGTGAGCGAATGAGGGCGTGTGTGTGTGTATGAGCGAATGAGGGCGTGTGTGTGTGTGTGTGTGAGCGAATGAGGGCGTGTGTGTGTGAGCGAATGAGGGTGTGCGTGTGTGTGTGTGAGCGAATGAGGGCGTGTGTGTGTGTGTGTGAGTGAATGAGGGGTGTGTGTGTGTGTGTGTGTGTGAGCGAATGAGGGCGTGTGTGTGTGAGCGAATGAGGGTGTGTGTGTGTGTGAGAGAATGAGGGCGTGTGTGCGTGAGCGAATGTGGGCGTGTGTGTGTGTGAGCGCAAATGTGGGCGTGTGTGCGTGTGTGAGCGAATGAGGGCGTGTGTGTGTGTGAGCGAATGAGGGCGTGTGTGTGTGTGTGAGCGAATGAGGGCGTGTGTGTGTGTGTGAGCGAATGTGGGCGTGTGTGTGTGTGTGAGCGAATGAGGGCGTGTGTGTGTGTGTGTGTGTGTGTGTGTGTGTGTGAGCGAATGAGAGCGTGCGTGTGAGCGAATGAGGGCGTGTGTGTGTGTGTGTGTGTGAGCGAATGAGGGCGTATGTGTGTGTGTGAGCGAATGTGGGCATGTGTGTGTGTGTGTGTGAGCGAATGAGGGCGTGTGTGTGTGTGTGAGCGAATGAGGGCGTGTGTGTGCGTGTGAGCGAGTGAGGGCGTGTGTGTGTGTGTGAGCGAATGAGGGCGTGTGTGTGTGTGTGAGCGAATGAGGGCGTGTGTGTGTGTGTGAGCGAATGAGGGCGTGTGTGTGTGTGAGCAACTGAGGGCGTGTGTGTGTGTGTGAGCGAATGAGGGTGTGTGTGTGTGTGTGTGAGCGAATGAGGGCGTGTGTGTGTGTGTGTGTGTGTGTGTGTGTGTGAGCGAATGAGGGCGTGTGTGTGTGTGTGAGCGAATGAGGGCATGTGTGTGTGTGAGCGAATGAGGGCGTGTGTGTGTGTGTGAGCGAATGAGGGCGTGTGTGTGTGTGAGCGAATGAGGGCGTGTGTGTGTGTGAGCGAATGAGGGCGTTTGTGTGTGTGTGAGTGTTTGAGGACGTGTGTGTGTGTGTGTGTGAGCGAATGAGGGCGAATGTGTGTGTGTGTGAGAGCGAATGAGGGCGTGTGCGCGTGTGAGCGAATGAGGGCGAATGTGTGTGTGTGTGTGAGCGAATGAGGGCGTGTGTGTGTGCGTGTGAGCGAATGAGGGCGTGTGTGTGTGCGTGTAAGCGAATGAGGGCGTGTGTGTGTGTGTGAGCGAATGAGGGCGTGTGTGTGTGTGTGTGAGCGAATGAGGGTGTGTGTGAGCGAATCAGGGCGTGTGTGTGTGTGTGAGCGAATGAGGGCGTGTGTGTGTGTGTGAGTGAATGAGGGCGTGTGTGTGTGTGTGAGCGAATGAGGGCGTGTGTGTGTGTGAGCGAATGAGGGCGTGTGTGTGTGTGAGCGAATGAGGGCGTGTGTGTGTGTGTGAGCGAATGAGGGCGTGTGTGTGTGTGTGTGAGCGAATGAGGGCGTGTGTGTGTGTGTGAGCGAATGAGGGCGTGTGTGTGTGTGTGAGCGAATGAGGGCGTGTGTGTGTGTGTGAGCGATTGAGGGCGTGTGTGTGTGTGTGAGCGAATGAGGGCGTGTGTGTGTGTGTGAGCGAATGAGGGCGTGTGTGTGTGTGTGAGCCAATGAGGGCGTGTGTGTGTGTGTGAGCGAATGAGGGCGTGTGTGTCTGTGTGAGCGAATGAGGGCGTGTGTGTCTGTGTGAGCGAATGAGGGCGTGTGTGTGTGTGTGTGTGAGCGAATGAGGGCGTGTATGTGTGAGTGTGTGAGCGAATGAGGGCGTGTGTGCGTGTGTGTGTGAGCGAATGAGGGCGTGTGTGTGTGTGCGTGTGTGTGTGAGCGAATGAGGGCGTGTGTGTGTGTGAGCGAATGAGGGCGTGTGTGTGTGTGCGTGTGTGTGTGAGCGAATGAGGGCGTGTGTGTGTGTGAGCGAATGAGGGCGTGTGTGTGTGTGAGCGAATGAGGGCGTGTGTGTGTGTGAGCGAATGAGGGCGTATGTGTGTGTGTGTATGAGCGAATGAGGGCGTGTGTGTGTGTGTGTGTGTGAGCGAATGAGGGCGTGTGTGTGTGTGTGAGCGAATGAGGGCGTGTGTGTGTGTGTGAGCGAATGAGGGCGTGTGTGTGTGTGTGAGCGAATGAGGGCGTGTGTGTGTGTGTGAGCGAATGAGGGCGTGTGTGTGTGTGTGAGCGAATGAGGGCGTGTGTGTGTGTGTGTGAGCGAATGAGGGCGTGTGTGTGTGTGTGAGCGAATGAGGGCGTGTGTGTGTGTGTGAGCGAATGAGGGCGTATGTGTGTGTGTGTGTGAGCGAATGAGGGCGTGTGTGAGCGAATGAGTGCGTGTGTGAGCGAATGAGGGCGTGTGTGAGCGAATGAGGGCGTGTGTGAGCGAATGAGGGCGTGTGTGAGCGTGTGTAAGCGAATGAGGGCGTGTGTGTGTGTGTGTAAGCGAATGAGGGCGTGTGTGTGTGTGTAAGCGAATGAGGGCCTGTGTGTGTGTGTGTGGGTGTGTGTGTGCGTGCGAGTGTGTGTTTGTGTGTGTGTGTGTGGGATTGTGTGTGTGAGCGAATGAGGGCGTGTGTGTGTGTGAGCAAATGAGGGCGTGTGTGTGTGTGTGTGAGCGAATGAGGGCGTGTGTGAGCGAATGAGGGCGTGTGTGAGCGAATGAGGGCGTGTGTGAGCGTGTGTAAGCGAATGAGGGCGTGTGTGTGTGTGTGTAAGCGAATGAGGGCGTGTGTGTGTGTGTAAGCGAATGAGGGCCTGTGTGTGTGTGTGTGGGTGTGTGTGTGCGTGTGTGTGTGTTTGTGTGTGTGTGTGTGGGATTGTGTGTGTGAGCGAATGAGGGCGTGTGTGTGTGTGAGCAAATGAGGGCGTGTGTGTGTGTGTGTGAGCGAATGAGGGCGTGTGTAAGTGTGTGTGAGCGAATGTGGGCGTGTGTGTGTGTGAGCGAATGAGGGCGTGTGTGTGTGAGCGAATGAGGGCGCGTGTGTGTGGGTGTGAGCGAATGAGGGCACGTGTGTGTGTGTGAGCGAATGAGGGCATGCGTGTGTGTGTGTGAGCGAATGAGGGCATGTGTGTGAGCGAATGAGGGCGTGTGTGTGTGTGAGCGAATGAGGGCGTGTGTGTGTGTGTGAGCGAATGAGGGCGTGTGTGTGTGTGTGAGCGAATGAGGGCGTGTGTGTGTGTGTGAGCGAATGAGGGCGTGTGTGTGTGTGTGAGCGAATGAGGGCGTGTGTGTGTGTGTGAGCGAATGAGGGCGTGTGTGTGTGTGTGAGCGAATGAGGGCGTGTGTGTGTGTGTGAGCGAATGAGGGCGTGTGTGTGTGTGAGCGAATGAGGGCCTGTGTGTGTGTGTGTGAGCGAATGAGGGCGTGTGTGTGTGTGTGTGTGTGTGTGTGAGCGAATGAGGGCGTGTGTGTGTGTGAGCGAATGAGGGCGTATGTGTGTGTGTGTGTGAGCGAATGAGGGCGTATGTGTGTGTGAATGTGAGCGAATGAGGGCGCGTGTGTGTGTGTGTGTGTGTGAGTGAATGAGGGGTGTGTGTGTGTGTGTGTGAGCGAATGAGGGCGTGTGTGTGTGCGTGTGAGCGAATGAGGGCGTGTGTGTGTGCGTGTAAGCGAATGAGGGCGTGTGTGTGTGTGTGTAAGCGAATGAGGGCGTGTGTGTGTGTGTAAGCGAATGAGGGCCTGTGTGTGTGTGTGTGGGTGTGTGTGTGCGTGTGAGTGTGTGTTTGTGTGTGTGTGTGTGGGATTGTGTGTGTGAGCGAATGAGGGCGTGTGTGTGTGTGAGCAAATGAGGGCGTGTGTGTGTGTGTGTGAGCGAATGAGGGCGTGTGTAAGTGTGTGTGAGCGAATGTGGGCGTGTGTGTGTGTGAGCGAATGAGGGCGTGTGTGTGTGTGTGCGAATGAGGGCGCGTGTGTGTGGGTGTGAGCGAATGAGGGCACGTGTGTGTGTGTGAGCGAATGAGGGCATGCGTGTGTGTGTGTGAGCGAATGAGGGCATGTGTGTGAGCGAATGAGGGCGTGTGTGTGTGTGAGCGAATGAGGGCGTGTGTGTGTGTGTGAGCGAATGAGGGCGTGTGTGTGAGCGAATGAGGGCGTGTATGTGTGTGTGAGCGAATGAGGGCGTGTGTGTGTGTGTGAGCGAATGAGGGCGTGTGTGTGTGTGTGAGCGAATGAGGGCGTGTGTGTGTGTGTGAGCGAATGAGGGCGTGTGTGTGTGTGAGCGAATGAGGGCGTGTGTGTGTGTGTGTGTGAGCGAATGAGGGCGTGTGTGTGTGTGAGCGAATAAGGGCCTGTGTGTGTGTGTGTGAGCGAATGAGGGCGTGTGTGTGTGTGTGTGTGTGTGTGAGCGAATGAGGGCGTGTGTGTGTGTGAGCGAATGAGGGCGTGTGTGTGTGTGTGAGCGAATGAGGGCGTGTGTGTGTGTGTGAGCGAATGAGGGCGTGTGTGTGTGTGTGAGCGAATGAGGGCGTGTGTGTGTGTGTGAGCGATTGAGGGCGTGTGTGTGTGTGTGAGCGAATGAGGGCGTGTGTGTGTGTGTGAGCGAATGAGGGCGTGTGTGTGTGTGTGAGCGAATGAGGGCGTGTGTGTGTGTGTGAGCGAATGAGGGCGTGTGTGTGTGTGTGAGCGAATGAGGGCGTGTGTGTGTGTGTGTGTGTGAGCGAATGAGGGCGTGTATGTGTGAGTGTGTGAGCGAATGAGGGCGTGTGTGCGTGTGTGTGTGAGCGAATGAGGGCGTGTGTGCGTGTGTGTGTGAGCGAATGAGGGCGTGTGTGTGTGTGCGTGTGTGTGTGAGCGAATGAGGGCGTGTGTGTGTGTGAGCGAATGAGGGCGTGTGTGTGTGTGCGTGTGTGTGTGAGCGAATGAGGGCGTGTGTGTGTGTGAGCGAATGAGGGCGTGTGTGTGTGTGCGTGTGTGTGTGAGCGAATGAGGGCGTGTGTGTGTGTGAGCGAATGAGGGCGTGTGTGTGTGTGTGAGCGAATGAGGGCGTGTGTGTGTGTGTGAGCGAATGAGGGCGTGTGTGTGTGTGTGAGCGAATGAGGGCGTGTGTGTGTGTGTGAGCGAATGAGGGCGTGTGTGTGTGTGTGAGCGAATGAGGGCGTGTGTGTGTGTGTGAGCGAATGAGGGCGTGTGTGTGTGTGTGAGCGAATGAGGGCGTGTGTGTGTGTGTGAGCGAATGAGGGCGTGTGTGTGTGTGTGAGCGAATGAGGGCGTATGTGTGTGTGTGTGTGAGCGAATGAGGGCGTGTGTGAGCGAATGAGTGCGTGTGTGAGCGAATGAGGGCGTGTGTGAGCGAATGAGGGCGTGTGTGAGCGTGTGTAAGCGAATGAGGGCGTGTGTGTGTGTGTGTAAGCGAATGAGGGCGTGTGTGTGTGTGTAAGCGAATGAGGGCCTGTGTGTGTGTGTGTGGGTGTGTGTGTCCGTGTGAGTGTGTGTTTGTGTGTGTGTGTGTGGGATTGTGTGTGTGAGCGAATGAGGGCGTGTGTGTGTGTGAGCAAATGAGGGCGTGTGTGTGTGTGTGTGAGCGAATGAGGGCGTGTGTGAGCGAATGAGGGCGTGTGTGAGCGAATGAGGGCGTGTGTGAGCGAATGAGGGCGTGTGTGAGCGTGTGTAAGCGAATGAGGGCGTGTGTGTGTGTGTGTAAGCGAATGAGGGCGTGTGTGTGTGTGTAAGCGAATGAGGGCCTGTGTATGTGTGTGTGGGTGTGTGTGTGCGTGTGAGTGTGTGTTTGTGTGTGTGTGTGTGGGATTGTGTGTGTGAGCGAATGAGGGCGTGTGTGTGTGTGTGTGAGCGAATGAGGGCGTGTGTAAGTGTGTGTGAGCGAATGTGGGCGTGTGTGTGTGTGAGCGAATGAGGGCGTGTGTGTGTGAGCGAATGAGGGCGCGTGTGTGTGGGTGTGAGCGAATGAGGGCACGTGTGTGTGTGTGAGCGAATGAGGGCATGCGTGTGTGTGTGTGAGCGAATGAGGGCATGTGTGTGAGCGAATGAGGGCGTGTGTGTGTGTGTGAGCGAATGAGGGCGTGTGTGTGTGTGTGAGCGAATGAGGGCGTGTGTGTGTGTGTGAGCGAATGAGGGCGTGTGTGTGTGTGTGAGCGAATGAGGGCGTGTGTGTGTGTGTGAGCGAATGAGGGCGTGTGTGTGTGTGTGAGCGAATGAGGGCGTGTGTGTGTGTGTGAGCGAATTAGGGCCTGTGTGTGTGTGTGAGCGAATGAGGGCCTGTGTGTGTGTGAGCGAATGAGGGCCTGTGTGTGTGTGTGAGCGAATAAGGGCCTGTGTGTGTGTGTGTGAGCGAATGAGGGCGTGTGTGTGTGTGTGTGAGCGAATGAGGGCGTGTGTGTGTGTGAGCGAATGAGGGCGTATGTGTGTGTGTGTGTGAGCGAATGAGGGCGTATGTGTGTGTGAATGTGAGCGAATGAGGGCGCGTGTGTGTGTGTGTGTGTGTGTGTGTGTGAGTGAATGAGGGGTGTGTGTGTGTGTGTGTGAGCGAATGAGGGCGTGTGTGTGTGCGTGTGAGCGAATGAGGGCGTGTGTGTGTGCGTGTAAGCGAATGAGGGCGTGTGTGTGTGTGTGTAAGCGAATGAGGGCGTGTGTGTGTGTGTAAGCGAATGAGGGCCTGTGTGTGTGTGTGTGGGTGTGTGTGTGCGTGTGAGTGTGTGTTTGTGTGTGTGTGTGTGGGATTGTGTGTGTGAGCGAATGAGGGCGTGTGTGTGTGAGAGCAAATGAGGGCGTGTGTGTGTGTGTGTGAGCGAATGAGGGCGTGTGTAAGTGTGTGTGAGCGAATGTGGGCGTGTGTGTGTGTGAGCGAATGAGGGCGTGTGTGTGTGTGTGTGCGAATGAGGGCGCGTGTGTGTGGGTGTGAGCGAATGAGGGCACGTGTGTGTGTGTGAGCGAATGAGGGCATGCGTGTGTGTGTGTGAGCGAATGAGGGCATGTGTGTGAGCGAATGAGGGCGTGTGTGTGTGTGAGCGAATGAGGGCGTGTGTGTGTGTGTGAGCGAATGAGGGAGTGTGTGTGTGTGTGAGCGAATGAGGGCGTGTGTGTGTGTGTGAGCGAATGAGGGCGTGTGTGTGTATGTGAGCGAATGAGGGCGTGTGTGTGTGTGTGAGCGAATGAGGGCGTGTGTGTGTGTGTGAGCGAATGAGGGCGTGTGCGTGTGTGTGAGCGAATGAGGGCGTGTGTGTGTGTGAGCGAATGAGGGCGTGTGTGTGTGTGTGAGCGAATGAGGGCGTGTGTGTGTGTGAGCGAATAAGGGCCTGTGTGTGTGTGTGTGAGCGAATGAGGGCGTGTGTGTGTGTGTGTGTGTGTGTGAGCGAATGAGGGCGTGTGTGTGTGTGAGCGAATGAGGGCGTATGTGTGTGTGTGTGTGAGTGAATGAGGGCGTATGTGTGTGTGTGTGTGAGCGAATGAGGGCGTGTGTGTGTGTGTGTGTGAGCGAATGAGGGCGTGTGTGTGTGTGTGAGCGAATGAGGGCGTGTGTGTGTGTGTGAGCGAATGAGGGCGTTTGTGTGTGTGTGTGAGTGTATGAGGGCGTGTGTGAGCGAATGAGGGCGTGTGTGAGCGAATGAGGGCGTGTGTGAGCGAATGAGGGCGTGTGTGAGCGTGTGTAAGCGAATGAGGGCGTGTGTGTGTGTGTGTAAGCGAATGAGGGCGTGTGTGTGTGTGTGTAAGCGAATGAGGGCCTGTGTGTGTGTGTGTGTGTGTGGGTGTGTGTGTGCGTGTGAGTGTGTGTTTGTGTGTGTGTGTGTGGGATTGTGTGTGTGAGCGAATGAGGGCGTGTGTGTGTGTGTGTGAGCGAATGAGGGCGTGTGTAAGTGTGTGTGAGCAAATGAGGGCATGTGTGTGTGTGAGCGAATGAGGGTGTGTGTGTGTGAGCGAATGAGGGCGCGTGTGTGTGTGTGAGCGAATGAGGGCGCGTGTGTGTGTGTGAGCGAATGAGGGAGCGTGTGTGTGTGTGTAAGCGAATGAGGGCATGCGTGTGTGTGTGTGTGAGCGAATGAGGGCATGTGTGTGAGCGAATGAGGGCGTGTGTGTGTGTGAGCGAATGAGGGCGTGTGTGTGTGTGTGAGCGAATGGGCGTGTGTGTGTGTGTGAGCGAATGAGGGCGTGTGTGTGTGTGTGAGCGAATGAGGGCGTGTGTGTGTGTGTGAGCGAATGAGGGCGTGTGTGTGTGTGTGAGCGAAGGAGGGCGTGTGTGTGTGTGTGAGCGAATGAGGGCGTGTGTGTGTGTGTGAGCGAATGAGGGCGTGTGTGTGTGTGTGAGCGAATGAGGGCGTGTGTGTGTGTGTGAGCGAATGAGGGCGTGTGTGTGTGTGTGAGCGAATGAGGGCGTGTGTGTGTGTGTGTGAGCGAATGAGGGCGTGTGTGTGTGTGTGTGAGAGCGAATGAGGGTGTGTGTGTGTGTGTGAGAGCGAATGAGGGCGTGTGTGTGTGTGTGAGAGCGAATGAGGGCGTGTGTGTGTGTGTGAGAGCGAATGAGGGCGTGTGTGTGTGTGTGAGAGCGAATGAGGGCGTGTGTGTGTGTATGTGAGCGAATGAGGGCGTGTGTGTGTGTATGTGAGCGAATGAGGGCGTGTGTGTGTGTATGTGAGCGAATGAGGGCGTGTGTGTGTATGTGAGCGAATGAGGGCGTGTGTGTGTGTGTGAGCGAATGAGGGCGTGTGTGTGTGTGTGAGCGAATGAGGGCGTGTGTGTGTGTGTGAGCGAATGAGGGCGTGTGTGTGTGTGTGAGCGAATGAGGGCGTGTGTGTGTGTGTGAGCGAATGAGGGCGTGTGTGTGTGTGTGAGCGAATGAGGGCGTGTGTGTGTGTGTGAGCGAATGAGGGCGTGTGTGTGTGTGTGAGCGAATGAGGGCGTGTGTGTGTGTGTGAGCGAATGAGGGCGTGTGTGTGTGTGTGAGCGAATGAGGGCGTGTGTGTGTGTGTGAGCGAATGAGGGCGTGTGTGTGTGTGAGCGAATGAGGGCGTGTGTGTGTGTGAGCGAATGAGGGCGTGTGTGTGTGTGAGCGAATGAGGGCCTGTGTGTGTGTGTGTGAGCGAATGAGGGCGTGTGTGTGTGTGTGAGCGAATGAGGGCGTGTGTGTGTGTGTGTGTGTGTGTGAGCGAATGAGGGCGTGTGTGTGTGTGAGCGAATGAGGGCGTATGTGTGTGTGTGTGTGAGCGAATGAGGGCGTATGTGTGTGTGTGTGTGAGCGAATGAGGGCGCGTGTGTGTGTGTGTGTGTGTGTGAGCGAATGAGGGGTGTGTGTGTGTGTGTGTGAGCGAATGAGGGCGTGTGTGTGTGCGTGTGAGCGAATGAGGGCGTGTGTGTGTGCGTGTGAGCGAATGAGGGCGTGTGTGTGTGCGTGTGAGCGAATGAGGGCGTGTGTGTGTGTGTGTAAGCGAATGAGGGCGTGTGTGTGTGTGTAAGCGAATGAGGGCCTGTGTGTGTGTGTGTGGGTGTGTGTGTGCGTGTGAGTGTGTGTTTGTGTGTGTGTGTGTGGGATTGTGTGTGTGAGCGAATGAGGGCGTGTGTGTGTGTGAGCAAATGAGGGCGTGTGTGTGTGTGTGTGAGCGAATGAGGGCGTGTGTAAGTGTGTGTGAGCGAATGTGGGCGTGTGTGTGTGTGAGCGAATGAGGGCGTGTGTGTGTGTGTGCGAATGAGGGCGCGTGTGTGTGGGTGTGAGCGAATGAGGGCACGTGTGTGTGTGTGAGCGAATGAGGGCATGCGTGTGTGTGTGTGAGCGAATGAGGGCATGTGTGTGAGCGAATGAGGGCGTGTGTGTGTGTGAGCGAATGAGGGCGTGTGTGTGTGTGTGAGCGAATGAGGGCGTGTGTGTGTGTGTGAGCGAATGAGGGCGTGTGTGTGTGTGTGAGCGAATGAGGGCGTGTGCGTGTGTGTGAGCGAATGAGGGCGTGTGTGTGTGTGTGAGCGAATGAGGGCGTGTGTGTGTGTGTGAGCGAATGAGGGCGTGTGTGTGTGTGTGAGCGAATGAGGGCGTGTGTGTGTGTGAGCGAATGAGGGCGTGTGTGTGTGTGTGTGTGTGTGTGAGCGAATGAGGGCGTGTGTGTGTGTGAGCGAATAAGGGCCTGTGTGTGTGTGTGTGAGCGAATGAGGGCGTGTGTGTGTGTGTGTGTGTGTGTGTGAGCGAATGAGGGCGTGTGTGTGTGTGAGCGAATGAGGGCGTATGTGTGTGTGTGTGTGAGCGAATGAGGGCGTATGTGTGTGTGTGTGTGAGCGAATGAGGGCGTGTGTGTGTGTGTGTGTGAGCGAATGAGGGCGTGTGTGTGTGTGTGAGCGAATGAGGGCGTGTGTGTGTGTGTGAGCGAATGAGGGCGTTTGTGTGTGTGTGTGAGTGTATGAGGGCGTGTGTGAGTGAATGAGGGCGTGTGTGAGCGAATGAGGGCGTGTGTGAGCGAATGAGGGCGTGTGTGAGCGTGTGTAAGCGAATGAGGGCGTGTGTGTGTGTGTGTAAGCGAATGAGGGCGTGTGTGTGTGTGTGTAAGCGAATGAGGGCCTGTGTGTTTGTGTGTGTGTGCGTGTGAGTGTGTGTTTGTGTGTGTGTGTGTGGGATTGTGTGTGTGAGCGAATGAGGGCGTGTGTGTGTGTGTGTGAGCGAATGAGGGCGTGTGTAAGTGTGTGTGAGCAAATGAGGGCATGTGTGTGTGTGAGCGAATGAGGGTGTGTGTGTGTGAGCGAATGAGGGCGCGTGTGTGTGTGTGAGCGAATGAGGGCGCGTGTGTGTGTGTGTGAGCGAATGAGGGCGCGTGTGTGTGTGTGTGAGCGAATGAGGGCATGCGTGTGTGTGTGTGTGAGCGAATGAGGGCATGTGTGTGAGCGAATGAGGGCGTGTGTGTGTGTGAGCGAATGAGGGCGTGTGTGTGTGTGTGAGCGAATGAGGGCGTGTGTGTGTGTGTGAGCGAATGAGGGCGTGTGTGTGTGTGTGAGCGAATGAGGGCGTGTGTGTGTGTGTGAGCGAATGAGGGCGTGTGTGTGTGTGTGAGCGAATGAGGGCGTGTGTGTGTGTGTGAGCGAATGAGGGCGTGTGTGTGTGTGTGAGCGAATGAGGGCGTGTGTGTGTGTGTGTGAGCGAATGAGGGCGTGTGTGTGTGTGTGTGAGAGCGAATGAGGGCGTGTGTGTGTGTGTGAGAGCGAACGAGGGCGTGTGTGTGTGTGTGAGAGCGAATGAGGGCGTGTGTGTGTGTGTGAGAGCGAATGAGGGCGTGTGTGTGTGTATGTGAGCGAATGAGGGCGTGTGTGTGTGTATGTGAGCGAATGAGGGCGTGTGTGTGTGTATGTGAGCGAATGAGGGCGTGTGTGTGTATGTGAGCGAATGAGGGCGTGTGTGTGTGTGTGAGCGAATGAGGGCGTGTGTGTGTGTGTGAGCGAATGAGGGCGTGTGTGTGTGTGTGAGCGAATGAGGGCGTGTGAGTGTGTGTGAGCGAATGAGGGCGTGTGTGTGTGTGTGTGTGTGAGTGAATGAGGGGTGTGTGTGTGTGTGTGTGTGAGTGTATGAGGGCGTGTGTGTGTGAGCGAATGAGGGCGTGTGTGTGTGTGAGCGAATGAGGGCGCGTGTGTGTGTGTGTGTGTGTGTGTGTGTGAATGAGGGGTGTGTGTGTGTGTGTGTGTGAGTGAATGAGGGCGTGTGTGTGTGTGAGCGAATGAGGGCGTGTGTGTGTGTGTGAGCGAATGAGGGCGTGTGTGTGTGTGTGAGCGAATGAGGGCGTGTGTGTGTGTGTGAGCGAATGAGGGCGTGTGTGTGTGTGTGAGAGAATGAGGGCGTGTGTGTGTGTGAGCGAATGAGGGCGTGTGTGTGTGTGTGAGCGAATGAGGGCGTGTGTGTGTGTGTGAGAGAATGAGGGCGTGTGTGTGTGTGAGCGAATGAGGGCGTGTGTGTGTGTGTTAGCGAATGTGGGCGTGTGTGTGTGTGAGCGAATGAGGGCGTGTGTGTGTGTGTGTGTGTGTGTGAGTGTGTGTGTGAGCGAATGAGGGCGTGCGTGTGAGCGAATGAGGGCGTGTGTGTGTGTGTGTGTGTGCGAATGAGGGCGTATGTGTGTGTGTGTGAGCGAATGAGGGCGTGTGTGTGTGTGAGCAACTGAGGGCGTGTGTGTGTGTGTGAGCGAATGAGGGTGTGTGTGTGTGTGTGTGAGCGAATGAGGGCGTGTGTGTGTGTGTGTGTGTGTGTGTGTGAGCGAATGAGGGCATGTGTGTGTGTGTGTGAGCGAATGAGGGTGTGTGCATGTGTGTGAGCGAATGAGGGCGTGTGTGTGTGTGTGTGTGTGTGAGCGAATGAGGGCGTGTGTGATTGTGTGTGAGTGAATGAGGGCGTGTGTGTGTGTGTGTGAGAGAATGAGGGCGTGTGTGTGTGTGTGAGTGAATGAGGGCGTGTGTGTGTGTGTGTGAGCGAATGAGGGCGTGTGTGTGTGTGTGAGCGAATGAGGGCGTGTGTGTGTGTGTGTGAATGAGGGTGTGTGTGTGTGTGTGAGCGAATGAGGGTGTGTGTGTGTGTGTGAGCGAATGAGGGTGTGTGTGTGTGTGTGAGCGAATGAGGACGTGTGTGTCTGTGTGAGCGAATGAGGGCGAATGTGTGTGTGTGTGTGAGCGAATGATGGCGCGTGTGTGTGTGTGAGCGAATGAGGGCGCGTGTGTGTGTGTGAGCGAATGAGGGCATGCGTGTGTGTGTGTGTGAGCGAATGAGGGCATGTGTGTGAGCGAATGAGGGCGTGTGTGTGTGTGTGTGAGCGAATGAGGGCATGTGTGTGTGTGTGAGCGAACCAGGGCGTGTGTGTGTGTGTGTGAGCGAATGAGGGCGTGTGTGTGTGTGTGAGCGAACCAGGGCGTGTGTGTGTGTGTGAGCGAATGAGGGCGTGTGTGTGTGTGTGAGCGAATGAGGGCGTGTGTGTGTGTGTGAGCGAATGAGGGCGTGTGTGTGTGTGTGAGCGAATGAGGGCGTGTGTGTGTGTGTGAGCGAATGAGGGCGTGTGTGTGTGTGTGAGCGAATGAGGGCGTGTGTGTGTGTGTGAGCGAATGAGGGCGTGTGTGTGTGTGTGAGCGAATGAGGGCGTGTGTGTGTGTGTGAGAGCGAATGAGGGCGTGTGTGTGTGTGTGAGAGCGAATGAGGGCGTGTGTGTGTGTGTGAGAGCGAATGAGGGCGTGTGTGTGTGTGTGAGAGCGAATGAGGGCGTGTGTGTGTGTGAGAGAGCGAATGAGGGCGTGTGTGTGTGTATGTGAGCGAATGAGGGCGTGTGTGTGTGTATGTGAGCGAATGAGGGCGTGTGTGTGTGTGTGAGCGAATGAGGGCGTGTGTGTGTGTGTGTGTGTGAGCGAATGAGGGCGTGTGTGTGTGTGTGTGAGCGAATGAGGGCGTGTGTGTGTGTGTGAGCGAATGAGGGCGTGTGAGTGCGTGTGAGCGAATGAGGGCGTGTGTGTGTGTGTGTGTGTGTGTGTGTGTGTGTGAGTGAATGAGGGGTGTGTGTGTGTGTGTGTGTGTGTGAGTGAATGAGGGCGTGTGTGTGTGAGCGAATGAGGGGTGTGTGTGTGTGAGTGAATGAGGGGTGTGTGTGTGTGAGCGAATGAGGGCGTGTGTGTGTGCGTGTGAGCGACTGAGGGCGTGTGTGTGTGCGTGTAAGCGAATGAGGGCGTGTGTGTGTGTGAGCGAATGAGGGCGTGTGTGTGTGTGTGTGAGCGAATGAGGGTGTGTGTGTGAGCGAATCAGGGCGTGTGTGTGTGTGTGAGCGAATGAGGGCGTGTGTGTGTGTGTGAGCGAATGAGGGCGTGTGTGTGTGTGTGAGCGAATGAGGGCGTGTGTGTGTGTGTGAGCGAATGAGGGCGTGTGTGTGTGTGTGAGCGAGTGAGGGCGTGTGTGTGTGTGAGCGAATGAGGGCGTGTGTGTGTGTGTGTGAGCGAATGAGGGCGTGTGTGTGTGTGTGAGCGAATGAGGGCGTGTGTGTGTGTGTGAGCGAATGAGGGCGTGTGTGTGTGTGTGAGCGAATGAGGGCGTGTGTGAGTGTGTGAGCGAATGATGGCGTGTGTGTGTGCGTGAGCGAATGAGGGCGTGTGTGTGTGCGTGAGCGAATGAGGGCGTGTGTGTGTGTGTGTGAGCGAATGCGGGCGTGTGTGTGTGTGTGTGTGAGCGAATGAGGGCATGTGTGTGTGTGTGAGCGAATGAGGGCGTGTGTGTGTGTGTGAGCGAATGAGGGCGTGTGTGTGTGTGTGAGCGAATGAGGGCGTGTGTGTGTGTGTGAGCGAATGAGGGCGTGTGTGTGTGTGTGAGCGAATGAGGGCGTGTGTGTGTGTGTGAGAGCGAATGAGGGCGTGTGTGTGTGTGTGAGAGCGAATGAGGGCGTGTGTGTGTGTGTGAGAGCGAATGAGGGCGTGTGTGTGTGTGTGAGAGCGAATGAGGGCGTGTGTGTGTGTGTGAGAGCGAATGAGGGCGTGTGTGTGTGTGAGAGAGCGAATGAGGGCGTGTGTGTGTGTATGTGAGCGAATGAGGGCGTGTGTGTGTGTATGTGAGCGAATGAGGGCGTGTGTGTGTGTGTGAGCGAATGAGGGCGTGTGTGTGTGTGTGTGTGTGAGCGAATGAGGGCGTGTGTGTGTGTGTGTGAGCGAATGAGGGCGTGTGTGTGTGTGTGAGCGAATGAGGGCGTGTGAGTGCGTGTGAGCGAATGAGGGCGTGTGTGTGTGTGTGTGTGTGTGTGTGTGTGTGAGTGAATGAGGGGTGTGTGTGTGTGTGTGTGTGTGTGAGTGAATGAGGGCGTGTGTGTGTGAGCGAATGAGGGGTGTGTGTGTGTGAGTGAATGAGGGGTGTGTGTGTGTGAGCGAATGAGGGCGTGTGTGTGTGCGTGTGAGCGACTGAGGGCGTGTGTGTGTGCGTGTAAGCGAATGAGGGCGTGTGTGTGTGTGAGCGAATGAGGGCGTGTGTGTGTGTGTGTGAGCGAATGAGGGTGTGTGTGTGAGCGAATCAGGGCGTGTGTGTGTGTGTGAGCGAATGAGGGCGTGTGTGTGTGTGTGAGCGAATGAGGGCGTGTGTGTGTGTGTGAGCGAATGAGGGCGTGTGTGTGTGTGTGAGCGAGTGAGGGCGTGTGTGTGTGTGAGCGAATGAGGGCGTGTGTGTGTGTGTGTGAGCGAATGAGGGCGTGTGTGTGTGTGTGAGCGAATGAGGGCGTGTGTGTGTGTGTGAGCGAATGAGGGCGTGTGTGTGTGTGTGAGCGAATGAGGGCGTGTGTGAGTGTGTGAGCGAATGATGGCGTGTGTGTGTGCGTGAGCGAATGAGGGCGTGTGTGTGTGCGTGAGCGAATGAGGGCGTGTGTGTGTGTGTGTGAGCGAATGCGGGCGTGTGTGTGTGTGTGTGTGAGCGAATGAGGGCATGTGTGTGTGTGTGAGCGAATGAGGGCGTGTGTGTGTGTGTGAGCGAATGAGGGCGTGTGTGTGTGTGTGAGCGAATGAGGGCGTGTGTGTGTGTGTGAGCGAATGAGGGCGTGTGTGTGTGTGTGAGCGAATGAGGGCGTGTGTGTGTGTGTGAGCGAATGAGGGCGTGTGTGTGTGTGTGTGAGCGAATGAGGGCGTGTGTGTGTGTGAGCGAATGAGGGCGTGTGTGTGTGTGAGCGAATGAGGGCGTGTGTGTGTGTGAGCGAATGAGGGCGTGTGTGTGTGTGAGCGAATGAGGGCGTGTGTGTGTGTGTGTGTGAGCGAATGAGGGCGTGTGTGTGTGTGTGAGCGAATGATGGCATGTGTGTGTGTGTGAGCGAATGAGGGCGTGTGTGTGTGTGTGAGCGAATGAGGGCGTGTGTGTGTGTGTGAGCGAATGAGGGCGTGTGTGTGTGTGTGAGCGAATGAGGGCGTGTGTGTGTGTGTGAGCGAATGAGGGCGTGTGTGTGTGTGTGAGCGAATGAGGGCGTGTGTGTGTGTGTGAGCGAATGAGGGCGTGTGTGTGTGTGTGAGAGCGAATGAGGGCGTGTGTGTGTGTGTGAGAGCGAATGAGGGCGTGTGTGTGTGTGTGAGAGCGAATGAGGGCGTGTGTGTGTGTGTGAGAGCGAATGAGGGCGTGTGTGTGTGTGTGAGAGCGAATGAGGGCGTGTGTGTGTGTGTGAGAGCGAATGAGGGCGTGTGTGTGTGTGTGAGAGCGAATGAGGGCGTGTGTGTGTGTGAGCGAATGAGGGCGTGTGTGTGTGTATGTGAGCGAATGAGGGCGTGTGTGTGTGTATGTGAGCGAATGAGGGCGTGTGTGTGTGTGTGAGCGAATGAGGGCGTGTGTGTGTGTGTGTGTGAGCGAATGAGGGCGTGTGTGTGTGTGTGAGCGAATGAGGGCGTGTGTGTGTGTGTGAGCGAATGAGGGCGTGTGTGTGTGTGTGAGCGAATGAGGGCTTGTGTGAGTGTGTGAGCGAATGAGGGCGTGTGTGGGTGTGTGAGCGAATGAGGGCGTGTGTGTGTGTGTGAGCGAATGAGGGCGTGTGTGTGTGTGTGAGCGAATGAGGGCGTGTGTGTGTGTGTGAGCGAATGAGGGCGTGTGTGTGTGTGTGAGCGAATGAGGGCGTGTGTGTGTGTGTGAGCGAATGAGGGCGTGTGTGTGTGTGTGAGCGAATGAGGGCGTGTGTGTGTGTGTGAGCGAATGAGGGCGTGTGTGTGTGTGTGAGCGAATGAGGGCGTGTGTGTGTGTGAGCGAATGAGGGCGTGTGTGTGAGCGAATGAGGGCGTGTGTGTGTGTGAGCGAATGAGGGCGTGTGTGTGTGTGAGCGAATGAGGGCGTGTGTGTGTGTGTGTGTGAGCGAATGAGGGCGTGTGTGTGTGTGTGAGCGAATGATGGCATGTGTGTGTGTGTGAGCGAATGAGGGCGTGTGTGTGTGTGTGAGCGAATGAGGGCGTGTGTGTGTGTGTGAGCGAATGAGGGCGTGTGTGTGTGTGTGAGCGAATGAGGGCGTGTGTGTGTGTGTGAGCGAATGAGGGCGTGTGTGTGTGTGTGAGCGAATGAGGGCGTGTGTGTGTGTGTGAGAGCGAATGAGGGCGTGTGTGTGTGTGTGAGAGCGAATGAGGGCGTGTGTGTGTGTGTGAGAGCGAATGAGGGCGTGTGTGTGTGTGTGAGAGCGAATGAGGGCGTGTGTGTGTGTGTGAGAGCGAATGAGGGCGTGTGTGTGTGTGAGCGAATGAGGGCGTGTGTGTGTGTATGTGAGCGAATGAGGGCGTGTGTGTGTGTGTGAGCGAATGAGGGCGTGTGTGTGTGTGTGTGTGAGCGAATGAGGGCGTGTGTGTGTGAGCGAATGAGGGCGTGTGTGTGTGTGTGTGAGCGAATGAGGGCGTGTGTGTGTGTGTGTGAGCGAATGAGGGCGTGTGAGTGTGTGTGAGCGAATGAGGGCGTGTGTGTGTGTGTGTGTGTGTGTGTGTGTGTGAGTGAATGAGGGGTGTGTGTGTGTGTGTGTGTGTGTGAGCGAATGAGGGCGTGTGTGTGTGAGCGAATGAGGGCGTGTGTGTGTGTGAGCGAATGAGGGCGTGTGTGTGTGTGTGTGTGTGTGTGTGTGAGTGAATGAGGGGTGTGTGTGTGTGTGTGTGTGTGTGTGTGAGTGAATGAGGGCGTGTGTGTGTGAGCGAATGAGGGCGTGTGTGTGTGTGAGCGAATGAGGGCGCGTGTGTGTGTGTGTGTGTGTGTGAGTGAATGAGGGGTGTGTGTGTGTGAGCGAATGAGGGCGTGTGTGTGTGCGTGTGAGCGAATGAGGGCGTGTGTGTGTGCGTGTGAGCGAATGAGGGCGTGTGTGTGTGTGTGAGCGAATGAGGGCGTGTGTGTGTGTGTGTGAGCGAATGAGGGTGTGTGTGTGAGCGAATCAGGGCGTGTGTGTGTGTGTGAGCGAATGAGGGCGTGTGTGTGTGTGTGAGCGAATGAGGGCGTGTGTGTGTGTGTGAGCGAATGAGGGCGTGTGTGTGTGTGTGAGCGAATGAGGGCGTGTGTGTGTGTGAGCGAATGAGGGCGTGTGTGTGTGTGTGAGCGAATGAGGGCGTGTGTGTGTGTGTGAGCGAATGAGGGCGTGTGTGTGTGTGTGAGCGAATGAGGGCGTGTGTGTGTGTGTGAGCGAATGATGGCTTGTGTGTGTGTGTGAGCGAATGAGGGCGTGTGTGTGTGTGTGAGCGAATGAGGGCGTGTGTGTGTGTGTGAGCGAATGAGGGCGTGTGTGAGTGTGTGAGCGAATGATTGTGTGTGTGTGAGCGAATGAGGGCGTGTGTGTGTGTGTGAGCGAATGAGGGCGTGTGTGTGTGTGTGTGAGCGAATGAGGGCGTGTGTGTGTGTGTGTGTGAGCGAATGAGGGCATGTGTGTGAGCGAATGAGGGCGTGTGTGTGTGTGAGCGAATGAGGGCGTGTGTGTGTGTGTGAGCGAACCAGGGCGTGTGTGTGTGTGTGAGCGAATGAGGGCGTGTGTGTGTGTGTGAGCGAATGAGGGCGTGTGTGTGTGTGTGAGCGAATGAGGGCGTGTGTGTGTGTGTGAGCGAATGAGGGCGTGTGTGTGTGTGTGAGCGAATGAGGGCGTGTGTGTGTGTGTGAGCGAATGAGGGCGTGTGTGTGTGTGTGAGCGAATGAGGGCGTGTGTGTGTGTGAGCGAATGAGGGCGTGTGTGTGTGTGTGTGAGAGCGAATGAGGGCGTGTGTGTGTGTGTGAGAGCGAATGAGGGCGTGTGTGTGTGTGTGAGAGTGAATGAGGGCGTGTGTGTGTGTGTGAGAGCGAATGAGGGCGTGTGTGTGTGTGTGAGAGCGAATGAGGGCGTGTGTGTGTGTAAGCAAATGAGGGCGTGTGTGTGTGTATGTGAGCGAATGAGGGCGTGTGTGTGTGTGTGAGCGAATGAGGGCGTGTGTGTGTGAGCGAATGAGGGCGTGTGTGTGTGTGTGAGCGAATGAGGGCGTGTGAGTGTGTGTGAGCGAATGAGGGCGTGTGTGTGTGTGTGTGTGTGTGTGTGAGTGAATGAGGGGTGTGTGTGTGTGTGTGTGTGTGTGTGTGTGTGAGTGAATGAGGGCCTGTGTGTGTGAGCGAATGAGGGCGTGTGTGTGAGCGAATGAGGGCGCGTGTGTGTGTGTGTGTGTGTGTGTGTGTGAGTGAGTGAGGGGTGTGTGTGTGTGTGTGTGTGAGCGAATGAGGGCGTGTGTGTGTGCGTGTGAGCGAATGAGGGCGTGTGTGTGTGCGTGTAAGCGAATGAGGGCGTGTGTGTGTGTGTGTGAGCGAATGAGGGCGTGTGTGTGTGTGTGTGAGCGAATGAGGGTGTGTGTGTGAGCGAATCAGGGCGTGTGTGTGTGTGTGAGCGAATGAGGGCGTGTGTGTGTGTGAGCGAATGAGGGCGTGTGTGTGTGTGTGAGCGAATGAGGGCGTGTGTGTGTGTGTGAGCGAATGAGGGCGTGTGTGTGAGCGAATGAGGGCGTGTGTGTGTGTGAGCGAATGAGTGCGTGTGTGTGTGTGTGAGCGAATGAGGGCGTGTGTGTGTGTGTGAGCGAATGAGGGCGTGTGTGTGTGTGTGAGCGAATGAGGGCTTGTGTGAGTGTGTGAGCGAATGAGGGCGTGTGTGGGTGTGTGAGATCGAATGAGGGCGTGTGTGTGTGTGTGAGCGAATGAGGGCGTGTGTGTGTGTGTGAGCGAATGAGGGCGTGTGTGTGTGTGTGAGCGAATGAGGGCGTGTGTGTGTGTGTGTGTGTGAGCGAATGAGGGCGTGTGTGTGTGTGTGTGTGTGAGCGAATGAGGGCGTGTGTGTGTGTGTGTCTGAGCGAATGAGGGCGTGTGTGTGTGTGTGTGTGAGCGAATGAGGGCGTGTGTGTGTGTGTGAGCGAATGAGGGCGTGTGTGTGTGTGTGAGCGAATGAGGGCGTGTGTGTGTGTGTGAGCGAATGAGGGCGTGTGTGTGTGTGTGAGCGAATGAGGGCGTGTGTGTGTGTGTGAGCGAATGAGGGCGTGTGTGTGTGTGTGTGAGCGAATGAGGGCGTGAGTGAGCGAATGAGGGCGTGTGTGAGTGAATGAGGGCGTGTGTGAGCGAATGAGGGCGTGTGTGAGCATGTGTAAGCGAATGAGGGCGTGTGTGTGTGTGTGTAAGCGAATGAGGGCGTGTGTGTGTGTGTAAGCGAATGAGGGCCTGTGTGTGTGTGTGTGGGTGTGTGTGTGCGTGTGAGTGTGTGTTGGTGTGTGTGTGTGTGGGATTGTGTGTGTGAGCGAATTAGGGCGTGTGTGTGTGTGAGCAAATGAGGGCGTGTGTGTGTGTGTGAGCGAATGAGGGCGTGTGTAAGTGTGTGTGAGCGAATGAGGGCGTGTGTGTGTGTGTGAGCGAATGAGGGCGTGTGTGTGTGTGAGAGCGAATGAGGGCGTGTGTGTGTGTGTGAGCGAATGAGGGCGCGTGTGTGTGTGAGCGAATGAGGGCGTGTGTGTGTGTGTGAGCGAATGAGGGCGTGTGTGTGTGTGTGTGAGAGCGAATGAGGGCGTGTGTGTGTGTGAGAGCGAATGAGGGCGTGTGTGTGTGTGTGAGAGCGAATGAGGGCGTGTGTGTGTGTGTGTGAGCGAATGAGGGCGTGTGTAAGTGTGTGTGAGCGAATGTGGGCGTGTGTGTGTGTGAGCGAATGAGGGCGTGTGTGTGAGTGTGCGAATGAGGGCGCGTGTGTGTGGGTGTGAGCGAATGAGGGCACGTGTGTGTGTGTGAGCGAATGAGGGCATGCGTGTGTGTGTGTGAGCGAATGAGGGCATGTGTGTGAGCGAATGAGGGCGTGTGTGTGTGTGAGCGAATGAGGGCGTGTGTGTGTGTGTGAGCGAATGAGGGCGTGTGTGTGTGTGTGAGCGAATGAGGGCGTGTGAGTGTGTGTGAGCGAATGAGGGCGTGTGCGTGTGTGTGAGCGAATGAGGGCGTGTGTGTGTGTGTGAGCGAATGAGGGCGTGTGTGTGTGTGTGAGCGAATGAGGGCGTGTGTGTGTGTGTGAGCGAATGAGGGCGTGTGTGTGTGTGAGCGAATGAGGGCGTGTGTGTGTGTGTGTGTGTGTGAGCGAATGAGGGCGTGTGTGTGTGTGAGCGAATAAGGGCCTGTGTGTGTGTGTGTGAGCGAATGAGGGCGTGTGTGTGTGTGTGTGTGTGTGTGTGTGAGCGAATGAGGGCGTGTGTGTGTGTGAGCGAATGAGGGCGTATGTGTGTGTGTGTGTGAGCGAATGAGGGCGTATGTGTGTGTGTGTGTGAGCGAATGAGGGCGTGTGTGTGTGTGTGTGAGCGAATGAGGGCGTGTGTGTGTGTGTGTGTGTGTGAGCGAATGAGGGCGTGTGTGTGTGTGTGAGCGAATGAGGGCGTTTGTGTGTGTGTGTGAGTGTATGAGGGCGTGTGTGAGTGAATGAGGGCGTGTGTGAGCGAATGAGGGCGTGTGTGAGCGAATGAGGGCGTGTGTGAGCGTGTGTAAGCGAATGAGGGCGTGTGTGTGTGTGTGTAAGCGAATGAGGGCGTGTGTGTGTGTGTGTAAGCGAATGAGGGCCTGTGTGTTTGTGTGTGTGTGCGTGTGAGTGTGTGTTTGTGTGTGTGTGTGTGGGATTGTGTGTGTGAGCGAATGAGGGCGTGTGTGTGTGTGTGTGAGCGAATGAGGGCGTGTGTAAGTGTGTGTGAGCAAATGAGGGCATGTGTGTGTGTGAGCGAATGAGGGTGTGTGTGTGTGAGCGAATGAGGGCGCTTGTGTGTGTGTGAGCGAATGAGGGCGCGTGTGTGTGTGTGTGAGCGAATGAGGGCGCGTGTGTGTGTGTGTGAGCGAATGAGGGCATGCGTGTGTGTGTGTGTGAGCGAATGAGGGCATGTGTGTGAGCGAATGAGGGCGTGTGTGTGTGTGAGCGAATGAGGGCGTGTGTGTGTGTGTGAGCGAATGAGGGCGTGTGTGTGTGTGTGAGCGAATGAGGGCGTGTGTGTGTGTGTGAGCGAATGAGGGCGTGTGTGTGTGTGTGAGCGAATGAGGGCGTGTGTGTGTGTGTGAGCGAATGAGGGCGTGTGTGTGTGTGTGAGCGAATGAGGGCGTGTGTGTGTGTGTGTGAGCGAATGAGGGCGTGTGTGTGTGTGTGTGAGCGAATGAGGGCGTGTGTGTGTGTGTGTGAGAGCGAATGAGGGCGTGTGTGTGTGTGTGAGAGCGAATGAGGGCGTGTGTGTGTGTGTGAGAGCGAATGAGGGCGTGTGTGTGTGTGTGAGAGCGAATGAGGGCGTGTGTGTGTGTATGTGAGCGAATGAGGGCGTGTGTGTGTGTATGTGAGCGAATGAGGGCGTGTGTGTGTGTATGTGAGCGAATGAGGGCGTGTGTGTGTATGTGAGCGAATGAGGGTGTGTGTGTGTGTGTGAGCGAATGAGGGCGTGTGTGTGTGTGTGAGCGAATGAGGGCGTGTGAGTGTGTGTGAGCGAATGAGGGCGTGTGTGTGTGTGTGTGTGTGAGTGAATGAGGGGTGTGTGTGTGTGTGTGTGTGTGTGAGTGTATGAGGGCGTGTGTGTGTGAGCGAATGAGGGCGTGTGTGTGTGTGAGCGAATGAGGGCGCGTGTGTGTGTGTGTGTGTGTGTGTGAGTGAATGAGGGGTGTGTGTGTGTGTGTGTGTGAGTGAATGAGGGCGTGTGTGTGTGTGAGCGAATGAGGGCGTGTGTGTGTGTGTGAGCGAATGAGGGCGTGTGTGTGTGTGTGAGCGAATGAGGGCGTGTGTGTGTGTGTGAGCGAATGAGGGCGTGTGTGTGTGTGTGAGAGAATGAGGGCGTGTGTGTGTGTGAGCGAATGAGGGCGTGTGTGTGTGTGTGAGCGAATGAGGGCGTGTGTGTGTGTGTGAGAGAATGAGGGCGTGTGTGTGTGTGAGCGAATGAGGGCGTGTGTGTGTGTGTTAGCGAATGTGGGCGTGTGTGTGTGTGAGCGAATGAGGGCGTGTGTGTGTGTGTGTGTGTGTGTGAGTGTGTGTGTGAGCGAATGAGGGCGTGCGTGTGAGCGAATGAGGGCGTGTGTGTGTGTGTGTGTGTGCGAATGAGGGCGTATGTGTGTGTGTGTGAGCGAATGAGGGCGTGTGTGTGTGTGAGCAACTGAGGGCGTGTGTGTGTGTGTGAGCGAATGAGGGTGTGTGTGTGTGAGCGAATGAGGGCGTGTGTGTGTGTGTGTGTGTGTGTGTGTGAGCGAATGAGGGCATGTGTGTGTGTGTGTGAGCGAATGAGGGTGTGTGCATGTGTGTGAGCGAATGAGGGCGTGTGTGTGTGTGTGTGTGTGAGCGAATGAGGGCGTGTGTGATTGTGTGTGAGTGAATGAGGGCGTGTGTGTGTGTGTGTGAGAGAATGAGGGCGTGTGTGTGTGTGAGTGAATGAGGGCGTGTGTGTGTGTGTGTGAGCGAATGAGGGCGTGTGTGTGTGTGTGAGCGAATGAGGGCGTGTGTGTGTGTGTGTGAATGAGGGTGTGTGTGTGTGTGTGAGCGAATGAGGGTGTGTGTGTGTGTGTGAGCGAATGAGGGTGTGTGTGTGTGTGTGTGTGAGCGAATGAGGGCGAATGTGTGTGTGTGTGTGAGCGAATGACGGCGCGTGTGTGTGTGTGAGCGAATGAGGGCGCGTGTGTGTGTGTGAGCGAATGAGGGCGTGTGTGTGTGTGTGAGCGAATGAGGGCGAATGTGTGTGTGTGTGTGAGCGAATGACGGCGCGTGTGTGTGTGTGAGCGAATGAGGGCGCGTGTGTGTGTGTGAGCGAATGAGGGCATGCGTGTGTGTGTGTGTGAGCGAATGAGGGCATGTGTGTGAGCGAATGAGGGCGTGTGTGTGTGTGAGCGAATGAGGGCATGTGTGTGTGTGTGAGCGAACCAGGGCGTGTGTGTGTGTGTGTGAGCGAATGAGGGCGTGTGTGTGTGCGTGAGCGAACCAGGGCGTGTGTGTGTGTGTGAGCGAATGAGGGCGTGTGTGTGTGTGTGAGCGAATGAGGGCGTGTGTGTGTGTGTGAGCGAATGAGGGCGTGTGTGTGTGTGTGAGCGAATGAGGGCGTGTGTGTGTGTGTGAGCGAATGAGGGCGTGTGTGTGTGTGTGAGCGAATGAGGGCGTGTGTGTGTGTGTGAGCGAATGAGGGCGTGTGTGTGTGTGTGAGCGAATGAGGGCGTGTGTGTGTGTGTGAGAGCGAATGAGGGCGTGTGTGTGTGTGTGAGAGCGAATGAGGGCGTGTGTGTGTGTGTGAGAGCGAATGAGGGCGTGTGTGTGTGTGTGAGAGCGAATGAGGGCGTGTGTGTGTGTGAGAGAGCGAATGAGGGCGTGTGTGTGTGTATGTGAGCGAATGAGGGCGTGTGTGTGTGTATGTGAGCGAATGAGGGCGTGTGTGTGTGTGTGAGCGAATGAGGGCGTGTGTGTGTGTGTGTGTGTGAGCGAATGAGGGCGTGTGTGTGTGTGTGTGAGCGAATGAGGGCGTGTGTGTGTGTGTGAGCGAATGAGGGCGTGTGAGTGCGTGTGAGCGAATGAGGGCGTGTGTGTGTGTGTGTGTGTGTGTGTGTGTGTGTGAGTGAATGAGGGGTGTGTGTGTGTGTGTGTGTGAGTGAATGAGGGCGTGTGTGTGTGAGCGAATGAGGGCGTGTGTGTGTGTGAGCGAATGAGGGCGCGTGTGTGTGTGTGTGTGTGTGCGTGTGTGAGTGAATGAGGGGTGTGTGTGTGTGAGTGAATGAGGGGTGTGTGTGTGTGAGCGAATGAGGGCGTGTGTGTGTGCGTGTGAGCGACTGAGGGCGTGTGTGTGTGCGTGTAAGCGAATGAGGGCGTGTGTGTGTGTGAGCGAATGAGGGCGTGTGTGTGTGTGTGTGAGCGAATGAGGGTGTGTGTGTGAGCGAATCAGGGCGTGTGTGTGTGTGTGAGCGAATGAGGGCGTGTGTGTGTGTGTGAGCGAATGAGGGCGTGTGTGTGTGTGTGAGCGAATGAGGGCGTGTGTGTGTGTGAGCGAATGAGGGCGTGTGTGTGTGTGTGTGAGCGAATGAGGGCGTGTGTGTGTGTGTGAGCGAATGAGGGCGTGTGTGTGTGTGTGAGCGAATGAGGGCGTGTGTGTGTGTGTGAGCGAATGAGGGCGTGTGTGAGTGTGTGAGCGAATGATGGCGTGTGTGTGTGCGTGAGCGAATGAGGGCGTGTGTGTGTGCGTGAGCGAATGAGGGCGTGTGTGTGTGTGTGAGCGAATGCGGGCGTGTGTGTGTGTGTGTGTGAGCGAATGAGGGCATGTGTGTGTGTGTGAGCGAATGAGGGCGTGTGTGTGTGTGTGAGCGAATGAGGGCGTGTGTGTGTGTGTGAGCGAATGAGGGCGTGTGTGTGTGTGTGAGCGAATGAGGGCGTGTGTGTGTGTGTGAGCGAATGAGGGCGTGTGTGTGTGTGTGAGCGAATGAGGGCGTGTGTGTGTGTGTGAGCGAATGAGGGCGTGTGTGTGTGTGTGAGCGAATGAGGGCGTGTGTGTGTGTGAGCGAATGAGGGCGTGTGTGTGTGTGAGCGAATGAGGGCGTGTGTGTGTGTGAGCGAATGAGGGCGTGTGTGTGTGTGAGCGAATGAGGGCGTGTGTGTGTGTGTGTGTGAGCGAATGAGGGCGTGTGTGTGTGTGTGAGCGAATGATGGCATGTGTGTGTGTGTGAGCGAATGAGGGCGTGTGTGTGTGTGTGAGCGAATGAGGGCGTGTGTGTGTGTGTGAGCGAATGAGGGCGTGTGTGTGTGTGTGAGCGAATGAGGGCGTGTGTGTGTGTGTGAGCGAATGAGGGCGTGTGTGTGTGTGTGTGAGCGAATGAGGGCGTGTGTGTGTGTGTGAGAGCGAATGAGGGCGTGTGTGTGTGTGTGAGAGCGAATGAGGGCGTGTGTGTGTGTGTGAGAGCGAATGAGGGCGTGTGTGTGTGTGTGAGAGCGAATGAGGGCGTGTGTGTGTGTGTGAGAGCGAATGAGGGCGTGTGTGTGTGTGTGAGAGCGAATGAGGGCGTGTGTGTGTGTATGTGAGCGAATGAGGGCGTGTGTGTGTGTGTGAGCGAATGAGGGCGTGTGTGTGTGTGTGTGTGAGCGAATGAGGGCGTGTGTGTGTGAGCGAATGAGGGCGTGTGTGTGTGTGTGTGAGCGAATGAGGGCGTGTGTGTGTGTGTGTGAGCGAATGAGGGCGTGTGAGTGTGTGTGAGCGAATGAGGGCGTGTGTGTGTGTGTGTGTGTGTGTGTGTGTGTGAGTGAATGAGGGGTGTGTGTGTGTGTGTGTGTGTGAGCGAATGAGGGCGTGTGTGTGTGAGCGAATGAGGGCGTGTGTGTGTGTGAGCGAATGAGGGCGTGTGTGTGTGTGTGTGTGTGTGTGTGTGTGTGAGTGAATGAGGGGGTGTGTGTGTGTGTGTGTGTGTGTGTGTGAGTGAATGAGGGCGTGTGTGTGTGAGCGAATGAGGGCGTGTGTGTGTGTGAGCGAATGAGGGCGCGTGTGTGTGTGTGTGTGTGTGAGTGAATGAGGGGTGTGTGTGTGTGAGCGAATGAGGGCGTGTGTGTGTGCGTGTGAGCGAATGAGGGCGTGTGTGTGTGCGTGTGAGCGAATGAGGGCGTGTGTGTGTGTGTGAGCGAATGAGGGCGTGTGTGTGTGTGTGTGAGCGAATGAGGGTGTGTGTGTGAGCGAATCAGGGCGTGTGTGTGTGTGTGAGCGAATGAGGGCGTGTGTGTGTGTGTGAGCGAATGAGGGCGTGTGTGTGTGTGTGAGCGAATGAGGGCGTGTGTGTGTGTGTGAGCGAATGAGGGCGTGTGTGTGTGTGAGCGAATGAGGGCGTGTGTGTGTGTGTGAGCGAATGAGGGCGTGTGTGTGTGTGTGAGCGAATGAGGGCGTGTGTGTGTGTGTGAGCGAATGAGGGCGTGTGTGTGTGTGTGAGCGAATGATGGCTTGTGTGTGTGTGTGAGCGAATGAGGGCGTGTGTGTGTGTGTGAGCGAATGAGGGCGTGTGTGTGTGTGTGAGCGAATGAGGGCGTGTGTGAGTGTGTGAGCGAATGATGGCGTGTGTGTGTGTGTGAGCGAATGAGGGCGTGTGTGTGTGTGTGAGCGAATGAGGGCGTGTGTGTGTGTGTGTGTGAGCGAATGAGGGCGTGTGTGTGTGTGTGTGTGAGCGAATGAGGGCATGTGTGTGAGCGAATGAGGGCGTGTGTGTGTGTGAGCGAATGAGGGCGTGTGTGTGTGTGTGAGCGAACCAGGGCGTGTGTGTGTGTGTGAGCGAATGAGGGCGTGTGTGTGTGTGTGAGCGAATGAGGGCGTGTGTGTGTGTGTGAGCGAATGAGGGCGTGTGTGTGTGTGTGAGCGAATGAGGGCGTGTGTGTGTGTGTGAGCGAATGAGGGCGTGTGTGTGTGTGTGAGCGAATGAGGGCGTGTGTGTGTGTGTGAGCGAATGAGGGCGTGTGTGTGTGTGAGCGAATGAGGGCGTGTGTGTGTGTGTGTGAGAGCGAATGAGGGCGTGTGTGTGTGTGTGAGAGCGAATGAGGGCGTGTGTGTGTGTGTGAGAGTGAATGAGGGCGTGTGTGTGTGTGTGTGAGAGCGAATGAGGGCGTGTGTGTGTGTGTGAGAGCGAATGAGGGCGTGTGTGTGTGTAAGCAAATGAGGGCGTGTGTGTGTGTGTGAGCGAATGAGGGCGTGTGTGTGTGAGCGAATGAGGGCGTGTGTGTGTGTGTGAGCGAATGAGGGCGTGTGAGTGTGTGTGAGCGAATGAGGGCGTGTGTGTGTGTGTGTGTGTGTGTGTGAGTGAATGAGGGCGTGTGTGTGTGTGAGCGAATGAGGGCGTGTGTGTGTGTGAGCGAATGAGGGCGTGTGTGTGTGTGTGTGTGAGCGAATGAGGGCGTGTGTGTGTGTGTGAGCGAATGATGGCATGTGTGTGTGTGTGAGCGAATGAGGGCGTGTGTGTGTGTGTGAGCGAATGAGGGCGTGTGTGTGTGTGTGAGCGAATGAGGGCGTGTGTGTGTGTGTGAGCGAATGAGGGCGTGTGTGTGTGTGTGAGCGAATGAGGGCGTGTGTGTGTGTGTGAGCGAATGAGGGCGTGTGTGTGTGTGTGAGCGAATGAGGGCGTGTGTGTGTGTGTGAGAGCGAATGAGGGCGTGTGTGTGTGTGTGAGAGCGAATGAGGGCGTGTGTGTGTGTGTGAGAGCGAATGAGGGCGTGTGTGTGTGTGTGAGAGCGAATGAGGGCGTGTGTGTGTGTGTGAGAGCGAATGAGGGCGTGTGTGTGTGTGTGAGAGCGAATGAGGGCGTGTGTGTGTGTGAGCGAATGAGGGCGTGTGTGTGTGTATGTGAGCGAATGAGGGCGTGTGTGTGTGTGTGAGCGAATGAGGGCGTGTGTGTGTGTGTGTGTGAGCGAATGAGGGCGTGTGTGTGTGTGTGAGCGAATGAGGGCGTGTGTGTGTGTGTGAGCGAATGAGGGCGTGTGTGTGTGTGTGAGCGAATGAGGGCTTGTGTGAGTGTGTGAGCGAATGAGGGCGTGTGTGGGTGTGTGAGCGAATGAGGGCGTGTGTGTGTGTGTGAGCGAATGAGGGCGTGTGTGTGTGTGTGAGCGAATGAGGGCGTGTGTGTGTGTGTGAGCGAATGAGGGCGTGTGTGTGTGTGTGAGCGAATGAGGGCGTGTGTGTGTGTGTGAGCGAATGAGGGCGTGTGTGTGTGTGTGAGCGAATGAGGGCGTGTGTGTGTGTGTGAGCGAATGAGGGCGTGTGTGTGTGTGTGAGCGAATGAGGGCGTGTGTGTGTGTGTGAGCGAATGAGGGCGTGTGTGTGTGTGAGCGAATGAGGGCGTGTGTGTGTGTGAGCGAATGAGGGCGTGTGTGTGTGTGAGCGAATGAGGGCGTGTGTGTGTGTGAGCGAATGAGGGCGTGTGTGTGTGTGTGTGTGAGCGAATGAGGGCGTGTGTGTGTGTGTGAGCGAATGATGGCATGTGTGTGTGTGTGAGCGAATGAGGGCGTGTGTGTGTGTGTGAGCGAATGAGGGCGTGTGTGTGTGTGTGAGCGAATGAGGGCGTGTGTGTGTGTGTGAGCGAATGAGGGCGTGTGTGTGTGTGTGAGCGAATGAGGGCGTGTGTGTGTGTGTGAGCGAATGAGGGCGTGTGTGTGTGTGTGAGAGCGAATGAGGGCGTGTGTGTGTGTGTGAGAGCGAATGAGGGCGTGTGTGTGTGTGTGAGAGCGAATGAGGGCGTGTGTGTGTGTGTGAGAGCGAATGAGGGCGTGTGTGTGTGTGTGAGAGCGAATGAGGGCGTGTGTGTGTGTGAGCGAATGAGGGCGTGTGTGTGTGTATGTGAGCGAATGAGGGCGTGTGTGTGTGTGTGAGCGAATGAGGGCGTGTGTGTGTGTGTGTGTGAGCGAATGAGGGCGTGTGTGTGTGAGCGAATGAGGGCGTGTGTGTGTGTGTGTGAGCGAATGAGGGCGTGTGTGTGTGTGTGTGAGCGAATGAGGGCGTGTGAGTGTGTGTGAGCGAATGAGGGCGTGTGTGTGTGTGTGTGTGTGTGTGTGTGTGTGAGTGAATGAGGGGTGTGTGTGTGTGTGTGTGTGTGTGAGCGAATGAGGGCGTGTGTGTGTGAGCGAATGAGGGCGTGTGTGTGTGTGAGCGAATGAGGGCGTGTGTGTGTGTGTGTGTGTGTGTGTGTGAGTGAATGAGGGGTGTGTGTGTGTGTGTGTGTGTGTGTGTGTGAGTGAATGAGGGCGTGTGTGTGTGAGCGAATGAGGGCGTGTGTGTGTGTGAGCGAATGAGGGCGCGTGTGTGTGTGTGTGTGTGTGTGAGTGAATGAGGGGTGTGTGTGTGTGAGCGAATGAGGGCGTGTGTGTGTGCGTATGAGCGAATGAGGGCGTGTGTGTGTGCGTGTGAGCGAATGAGGGCGTGTGTGTGTGTGTGAGCGAATGAGGGCGTGTGTGTGTGTGTGTGAGCGAATGAGGGTGTGTGTGTGAGCGAATCAGGGCGTGTGTGTGTGTGTGAGCGAATGAGGGCGTGTGTGTGTGTGTGAGCGAATGAGGGCGTGTGTGTGTGTGTGAGCGAATGAGGGCGTGTGTGTGTGTGAGCGAATGAGGGCGTGTGTGTGTGTGTGAGCGAATGAGGGCGTGTGTGTGTGTGTGAGCGAATGAGGGCGTGTGTGTGTGTGTGAGCGAATGAGGGCGTGTGTGTGTGTGTGAGCGAATGATGGCTTGTGTGTGTGTGTGAGCGAATGAGGGCGTGTGTGTGTGTGTGAGCGAATGAGGGCGTGTGTGTGTGTGTGAGCGAATGAGGGCGTGTGTGAGTGTGTGAGCGAATGATGGCGTGTGTGTGTGTGTGAGCGAATGAGGGCGTGTGTGTGTGTGTGAGCGAATGAGGGCGTGTGTGTGTGTGTGTGAGCGAATGAGGGCGTGTGTGTGTGTGTGTGTGAGCGAATGAGGGCATGTGTGTGAGCGAATGAGGGCGTGTGTGTGTGTGAGCGAATGAGGGCGTGTGTGTGTGTGTGAGCGAACCAGGGCGTGTGTGTGTGTGTGAGCGAATGAGGGCGTGTGTGTGTGTGTGAGCGAATGAGGGCGTGTGTGTGTGTGTGAGCGAATGAGGGCGTGTGTGTGTGTGTGAGCGAATGAGGGCGTGTGTGTGTGTGTGAGCGAATGAGGGCGTGTGTGTGTGTGTGAGCGAATGAGGGCGTGTGTGTGTGTGTGAGCGAATGAGGGCGTGTGTGTGTGTGAGCGAATGAGGGCGTGTGTGTGTGTGTGTGAGAGCGAATGAGGGCGTGTGTGTGTGTGTGAGAGCGAATGAGGGCGTGTGTGTGTGTGTGAGAGTGAATGAGGGCGTGTGTGTGTGTGTGAGAGCGAATGAGGGCGTGTGTGTGTGTGTGAGAGCGAATGAGGGCGTGTGTGTGTGTAAGCAAATGAGGGCGTGTGTGTGTGTATGTGAGCGAATGAGGGCGTGTGTGTGTGTGTGAGCGAATGAGGGCGTGTGTGTGTGAGCGAATGAGGGCGTGTGTGTGTGTGTGAGCGAATGAGGGCGTGTGAGTGTGTGTGAGCGAATGAGGGCGTGTGTGTGTGTGTGTGTGTGTGTGTGAGTGAATGAGGGGTGTGTGTGTGTGTGTGTGTGTGTGTGTGAGTGAATGAGGGCCTGTGTGTGTGAGCGAATGAGGGCGTGTGTGTGAGCGAATGAGGGCGCGTGTGTGTGTGTGTGTGTGTGTGTGTGAGTGAGTGAGGGGTGTGTGTGTGTGTGTGTGTGAGCGAATGAGGGCGTGTGTGTGTGCGTGTGAGCGAATGAGGGCGTGTGTGTGTGCGTGTAAGCGAATGAGGGCGTGTGTGTGTGTGTGTGAGCGAATGAGGGCGTGTGTGTGTGTGTGTGAGCGAATGAGGGTGTGTGTGTGAGCGAATCAGGGCGTGTGTGTGTGTGTGAGCGAATGAGGGCGTGTGTGTGTGTGAGCGAATGAGGGCGTGTGTGTGTGTGTGAGCGAATGAGGGCGTGTGTGTGTGTGTGAGCGAATGAGGGCGTGTGTGTGAGCGAATGAGGGCGTGTGTGTGTGTGAGCGAATGAGTGCGTGTGTGTGTGTGTGAGCGAATGAGGGCGTGTGTGTGTGTGTGAGCGAATGAGGGCGTGTGTGTGTGTGTGAGCGAATGAGGGCTTGTGTGAGTGTGTGAGCGAATGAGGGCGTGTGTGGGTGTGTGAGCGAATGAGGGCGTGTGTGTGTGTGTGAGCGAATGAGGGCGTGTGTGTGTGAGCGAATGAGGGCGTGTGTGTGTGTGTGAGCGAATGAGGGCGTGTGTGTGTGTGTGTGTGTGAGCGAATGAGGGCGTGTGTGTGTGTGTGTGTGTGAGCGAATGAGGGCGTGTGTGTGTGTGTGTGTGAGCGAATGAGGGCGTGTGTGTGTGTGTGTGTGAGCGAATGAGGGCGTGTGTGTGTGTGTGAGCGAATGAGGGCGTGTGTGTGTGTGTGAGCGAATGAGGGCGTGTGTGTGTGTGTGAGCGAATGAGGGCGTGTGTGTGTGTGTGTGTGAGCGAATGAGGGCGTGAGTGAGCGAATGAGGGCGTGTGTGAGTGAATGAGGGCGTGTGTGAGCGAATGAGGGCGTGTGTGAGCATGTGTAAGCGAATGAGGGCGTGTGTGTGTGTGTGTAAGCGAATGAGGGCGTGTGTGTGTGTGTAAGCGAATGAGGGCCTGTGTGTGTGTGTGTGGGTGTGTGTGTGCGTGTGAGTGTGTGTTTGTGTGTGTGTGTGTGGGATTGTGTGTGTGAGCGAATTAGGGCGTGTGTGTGTGTGAGCAAATGAGGGCGTGTGTGTGTGTGTGAGCGAATGAGGGCGTGTGTAAGTGTGTGTGAGCGAATGAGGGCGTGTGTGTGTGTGTGAGCGAATGAGGGCGTGTGTGTGTGTGAGAGCGAATGAGGGCGTGTGTGTGTGTGTGAGCGAATGAGGGCGCGTGTGTGTGTGAGCGAATGAGGGCGTGTGTGTGTGTGTGAGCGAATGAGGGCGTGTGTGTGTGTGTGTGAGAGCGAATGAGGGCGTGTGTGTGTGTGAGAGCGAATGAGGGCGTGTGTGTGTGTGTGAGAGCGAATGAGGGCGTGTGTGTGTGTGTGTGAGCGAATGAGGGCGTGTGTAAGTGTGTGTGAGCGAATGTGGGCGTGTGTGTGTGTGAGCGAATGAGGGCGTGTGTGTGTGTGTGCGAATGAGGGCGCGTGTGTGTGGGTGTGAGCGAATGAGGGCACGTGTGTGTGTGTGAGCGAATGAGGGCATGCGTGTGTGTGTGTGAGCGAATGAGGGCATGTGTGTGAGCGAATGAGGGCGTGTGTGTGTGTGAGCGAATGAGGGCGTGTGTGTGTGTGTGAGCGAATGAGGGCGTGTGTGTGTGTGTGAGCGAATGAGGGCGTGTGAGTGTGTGTGAGCGAATGAGGGCGTGTGCGTGTGTGTGAGCGAATGAGGGCGTGTGTGTGTGTGTGAGCGAATGAGGGCGTGTGTGTGTGTGTGAGCGAATGAGGGCGTGTGTGTGTGTGTGAGCGAATGAGGGCGTGTGTGTGTGTGAGCGAATGAGGGCGTGTGTGTGTGTGTGTGTGTGTGTGAGCGAATGAGGGCGTGTGTGTGTGTGAGCGAATAAGGGCCTGTGTGTGTGTGTGTGAGCGAATGAGGGCGTGTGTGTGTGTGTGTGTGTGTGTGTGTGAGCGAATGAGGGCGTGTGTGTGTGTGAGCGAATGAGGGCGTATGTGTGTGTGTGTGTGAGCGAATGAGGGCGTATGTGTGTGTGTGTGTGAGCGAATGAGGGCGTGTGTGTGTGTGTGTGTGAGCGAATGAGGGCGTGTGTGTGTGTGTGTGTGTGTGAGCGAATGAGGGCGTGTGTGTGTGTGTGAGCGAATGAGGGCGTTTGTGTGTGTGTGTGAGTGTATGAGGGCGTGTGTGAGTGAATGAGGGCGTGTGTGAGCGAATGAGGGCGTGTGTGAGCGAATGAGGGCGTGTGTGAGCGAATGAGGGCGTGTGTGAGCGTGTGTAAGCGAATGAGGGCGTGTGTGTGTGTGTGTAAGCGAATGAGGGCGTGTGTGTGTGTGTGTAAGCGAATGAGGGCCTGTGTGTTTGTGTGTGTGTGCGTGTGAGTGTGTGTTTGTGTGTGTGTGTGTGGGATTGTGTGTGTGAGCGAATGAGGGCGTGTGTGTGTGTGTGTGAGCGAATGAGGGCGTGTGTAAGTGTGTGTGAGCAAATGAGGGCATGTGTGTGTGTGAGCGAATGAGGGTGTGTGTGTGTGAGCGAATGAGGGCGCGTGTGTGTGTGTGAGCGAATGAGGGCGCGTGTGTGTGTGTGTGAGCGAATGAGGGCGCGTGTGTGTGTGTGTGAGCGAATGAGGGCATGCGTGTGTGTGTGTGTGAGCGAATGAGGGCATGTGTGTGAGCGAATGAGGGCGTGTGTGTGTGTGAGCGAATGAGGGCGTGTGTGTGTGTGTGAGCGAATGAGGGCGTGTGTGTGTGTGTGAGCGAATGAGGGCGTGTGTGTGTGTGTGAGCGAATGAGGGCGTGTGTGTGTGTGTGAGCGAATGAGGGCGTGTGTGTGTGTGTGAGCGAATGAGGGCGTGTGTGTGTGTGTGAGCGAATGAGGGCGTGTGTGTGTGTGTGAGCGAATGAGGGCGTGTGTGTGTGTGTGTGAGCGAATGAGGGCGTGTGTGTGTGTGTGTGAGAGCGAATGAGGGCGTGTGTGTGTGTGTGAGAGCGAATGAGGGCGTGTGTGTGTGTGTGTGAGAGCGAATGAGGGCGTGTGTGTGTGTGTGAGAGCGAATGAGGGCGTGTGTGTGTGTATGTGAGCGAATGAGGGCGTGTGTGTGTGTATGTGAGCGAATGAGGGCGTGTGTGTGTGTATGTGAGCGAATGAGGGCGTGTGTGTGTGTATGTGAGCGAATGAGGGCGTGTGTGTGTGTATGTGAGCGAATGAGGGCGTGTGTGTGTATGTGAGCGAATGAGGGCGTGTGTGTGTGTGTGAGCGAATGAGGGCGTGTGTGTGTGTGTGAGCGAATGAGGGCGTGTGAGTGTGTGTGAGCGAATGAGGGCGTGTGTGTGTGTGTGTGTGTGAGTGAATGAGGGGTGTGTGTGTGTGTGTGTGTGTGTGAGCGAATGAGGGCGTGTGTGTGTGTGTGAGTGTATGAGGGCGTGTGTGTGTGAGCGAATGAGGGCGTGTGTGTGTGTGAGCGAATGAGGGCGTGTGTGTGTGTGAGCGAATGAGGGCGCGTGTGTGTGTGTGTGTGTGTGTGTGAGTGAATGAGGGGTGTGTGTGTGTGTGTGTGTGAGTGAATGAGGGCGTGTGTGTGTGTGAGCGAATGAGGGCGTGTGTGTGTGTGTGAGCGAATGAGGGCGTGTGTGTGTGTGTGAGCGAATGAGGGCGTGTGTGTGTGTGTGAGCGAATGAGGGCGTGTGTGTGTGTGTGAGAGAATGAGGGCGTGTGTGTGTGTGAGCGAATGAGGGCGTGTGTGTGTGTGTGAGCGAATGAGGGCGTGTGTGTGTGTGTGAGAGAATGAGGGCGTGTGTGTGTGTGAGCGAATGAGGGCGTGTGTGTGTGTGTTAGCGAATGTGGGCGTGTGTGTGTGTGAGCGAATGAGGGCGTGTGTGTGTGTGTGTGTGTGTGAGTGTGTGTGTGAGCGAATGAGGGCGTGCGTGTGAGCGAATGAGGGCGTGTGTGTGTGTGTGTGTGCGAATGAGGGCGTATGTGTGTGTGTGTGAGCGAATGAGGGCGTGTGTGTGTGTGAGCAACTGAGGGCGTGTGTGTGTGTGTGAGCGAATGAGGGTGTGTGTGTGTGTGTGTGAGCGAATGAGGGCGTGTGTGTGTGTGTGTGTGTGTGTGTGTGAGCGAATGAGGGCATGTGTGTGTGTGTGTGAGCGAATGAGGGTGTGTGCATGTGTGTGAGCGAATGAGGGCGTGTGTGTGTGTGTGTGTGTGAGCGAATGAGGGCGTGTGTGATTGTGTGTGAGTGAATGAGGGCGTGTGTGTGTGTGTGTGAGAGAATGAGGGCGTGTGTGTGTGTGAGTGAATGAGGGCGTGTGTGTGTGTGTGTGAGCGAATGAGGGCGTGTGTGTGTGTGTGAGCGAATGAGGGCGTGTGTGTGTGTGTGTGAATGAGGGTGTGTGTGTGTGTGTGAGCGAATGAGGGTGTGTGTGTGTGTGTGAGCGAATGAGGGTGTGTGTGTGTGTGTGAGCGAATGAGGGCGAATGTGTGTGTGTGTGTGAGCGAATGACGGCGCGTGTGTGTGTGTGAGCGAATGAGGGCGCGTGTGTGTGTGTGAGCGAATGAGGGCGTGTGTGTGTGTGTGAGCGAATGAGGGCGAATGTGTGTGTGTGTGTGAGCGAATGACGGCGCGTGTGTGTGTGTGAGCGAATGAGGGCGCGTGTGTGTGTGTGAGCGAATGAGGGCATGCGTGTGTGTGTGTGTGAGCGAATGAGGGCATGTGTGTGAGCGAATGAGGGCGTGTGTGTGTGTGAGCGAATGAGGGCATGTGTGTGTGTGTGAGCGAACCAGGGCGTGTGTGTGTGTGTGTGAGCGAATGAGGGCGTGTGTGTGTGCGTGAGCGAACCAGGGCGTGTGTGTGTGTGTGAGCGAATGAGGGCGTGTGTGTGTGTGTGAGCGAATGAGGGCGTGTGTGTGTGTGTGAGCGAATGAGGGCGTGTGTGTGTGTGTGAGCGAATGAGGGCGTGTGTGTGTGTGTGAGCGAATGAGGGCGTGTGTGTGTGTGTGAGCGAATGAGGGCGTGTGTGTGTGTGTGAGCGAATGAGGGCGTGTGTGTGTGTGTGAGCGAATGAGGGCGTGTGTGTGTGTGTGAGAGCGAATGAGGGCGTGTGTGTGTGTGTGAGAGCGAATGAGGGCGTGTGTGTGTGTGTGAGAGCGAATGAGGGCGTGTGTGTGTGTGTGAGAGCGAATGAGGGCGTGTGTGTGTGTGAGAGAGCGAATGAGGGCGTGTGTGTGTGTATGTGAGCGAATGAGGGCGTGTGTGTGTGTATGTGAGCGAATGAGGGCGTGTGTGTGTGTGTGAGCGAATGAGGGCGTGTGTGTGTGTGTGTGTGTGAGCGAATGAGGGCGTGTGTGTGTGTGTGTGAGCGAATGAGGGCGTGTGTGTGTGTGTGAGCGAATGAGGGCGTGTGAGTGCGTGTGAGCGAATGAGGGCGTGTGTGTGTGTGTGTGTGTGTGTGTGTGTGAGTGAATGAGGGGTGTGTGTGTGTGTGTGTGTGAGTGAATGAGGGCGTGTGTGTGTGAGCGAATGAGGGCGTGTGTGTGTGTGAGCGAATGAGGGCGCGTGTGTGTGTGTGTGTGTGTGCGTGTGTGAGTGAATGAGGGGTGTGTGTGTGTGAGTGAATGAGGGGTGTGTGTGTGTGAGCGAATGAGGGCGTGTGTGTGTGCGTGTGAGCGACTGAGGGCGTGTGTGTGTGCGTGTAAGCGAATGAGGGCGTGTGTGTGTGTGAGCGAATGAGGGCGTGTGTGTGTGTGTGTGAGCGAATGAGGGTGTGTGTGTGAGCGAATCAGGGCGTGTGTGTGTGTGTGAGCGAATGAGGGCGTGTGTGTGTGTGTGAGCGAATGAGGGCGTGTGTGTGTGTGTGAGCGAATGAGGGCGTGTGTGTGTGTGTGAGCGAGTGAGGGCGTGTGTGTGTGTGAGCGAATGAGGGCGTGTGTGTGTGTGTGTGAGCGAATGAGGGCGTGTGTGTGTGTGTGAGCGAATGAGGGCGTGTGTGTGTGTGTGAGCGAATGAGGGCGTGTGTGTGTGTGTGAGCGAATGAGGGCGTGTGTGAGTGTGTGAGCGAATGATGGCGTGTGTGTGTGCGTGAGCGAATGAGGGCGTGTGTGTGTGCGTGAGCGAATGAGGGCGTGTGTGTGTGTGTGAGCGAATGCGGGCGTGTGTGTGTGTGTGTGTGAGCGAATGAGGGCATGTGTGTGTGTGTGAGCGAATGAGGGCGTGTGTGTGTGTGTGAGCGAATGAGGGCGTGTGTGTGTGTGTGAGCGAATGAGGGCGTGTGTGTGTGTGTGAGCGAATGAGGGCGTGTGTGTGTGTGTGAGCGAATGAGGGCGTGTGTGTGTGTGTGAGCGAATGAGGGCGTGTGTGTGTGTGTGAGCGAATGAGGGCGTGTGTGTGTGTGAGCGAATGAGGGCGTGTGTGTGTGTGAGCGAATGAGGGCGTGTGTGTGTGTGAGCGAATGAGGGCGTGTGTGTGTGTGAGCGAATGAGGGCGTGTGTGTGTGTGTGTGTGAGCGAATGAGGGCGTGTGTGTGTGTGTGAGCGAATGATGGCATGTGTGTGTGTGTGAGCGAATGAGGGCGTGTGTGTGTGTGTGAGCGAATGAGGGCGTGTGTGTGTGTGTGAGCGAATGAGGGCGTGTGTGTGTGTGTGAGCGAATGAGGGCGTGTGTGTGTGTGTGAGCGAATGAGGGCGTGTGTGTGTGTGTGAGCGAATGAGGGCGTGTGTGTGTGTGTGAGCGAATGAGGGCGTGTGTGTGTGTGTGAGAGCGAATGAGGGCGTGTGTGTGTGTGTGAGAGCGAATGAGGGCGTGTGTGTGTGTGTGAGAGCGAATGAGGGCGTGTGTGTGTGTGTGAGAGCGAATGAGGGCGTGTGTGTGTGTGTGAGAGCGAATGAGGGCGTGTGTGTGTGTGTGAGAGCGAATGAGGGCGTGTGTGTGTGTGTGAGAGCGAATGAGGGCGTGTGTGTGTGTGTGAGAGCGAATGAGGGCGTGTGTGTGTGTGAGCGAATGAGGGCGTGTGTGTGTGTATGTGAGCGAATGAGGGCGTGTGTGTGTGTGTGAGCGAATGAGGGCGTGTGTGTGTGTGTGTGTGAGCGAATGAGGGCGTGTGTGTGTGAGCGAATGAGGGCGTGTGTGTGTGTGTGTGAGCGAATGAGGGCGTGTGTGTGTGTGTGTGAGCGAATGAGGGCGTGTGAGTGTGTGTGAGCGAATGAGGGCGTGTGTGTGTGTGTGTGTGTGTGTGTGTGTGTGAGTGAATGAGGGGTGTGTGTGTGTGTGTGTGTGTGAGCGAATGAGGGCGTGTGTGTGTGAGCGAATGAGGGCGTGTGTGTGTGTGAGCGAATGAGGGCGTGTGTGTGTGTGTGTGTGTGTGTGTGTGTGAGTGAATGAGGGGTGTGTGTGTGTGTGTGTGTGTGTGTGAGTGAATGAGGGCGTGTGTGTGTGAGCGAATGAGGGCGTGTGTGTGTGTGAGCGAATGAGGGCGCGTGTGTGTGTGTGTGTGTGTGAGTGAATGAGGGGTGTGTGTGTGTGAGCGAATGAGGGCGTGTGTGTGTGCGTGTGAGCGAATGAGGGCGTGTGTGTGTGCGTGTGAGCGAATGAGGGCGTGTGTGTGTGTGTGAGCGAATGAGGGCGTGTGTGTGTGTGTGTGAGCGAATGAGGGTGTGTGTGTGAGCGAATCAGGGCGTGTGTGTGTGTGTGAGCGAATGAGGGCGTGTGTGTGTGTGTGAGCGAATGAGGGCGTGTGTGTGTGTGTGAGCGAATGAGGGCGTGTGTGTGTGTGTGAGCGAATGAGGGCGTGTGTGTGTGTGAGCGAATGAGGGCGTGTGTGTGTGTGTGAGCGAATGAGGGCGTGTGTGTGTGTGTGAGCGAATGAGGGCGTGTGTGTGTGTGTGAGCGAATGAGGGCGTGTGTGTGTGTGTGAGCGAATGATGGCTTGTGTGTGTGTGTGAGCGAATGAGGGCGTGTGTGTGTGTGTGAGCGAATGAGGGCGTGTGTGTGTGTGTGAGCGAATGAGGGCGTGTGTGAGTGTGTGAGCGAATGATGGCGTGTGTGTGTGTGTGAGCGAATGAGGGCGTGTGTGTGTGTGTGAGCGAATGAGGGCGTGTGTGTGTGTGTGTGTGAGCGAATGAGGGCGTGTGTGTGTGTGTGTGTGTGAGCGAATGAGGGCATGTGTGTGAGCGAATGAGGGCGTGTGTGTGTGTGAGCGAATGAGGGCGTGTGTGTGTGTGTGAGCGAACCAGGGCGTGTGTGTGTGTGTGAGCGAATGAGGGCGTGTGTGTGTGTGTGAGCGAATGAGGGCGTGTGTGTGTGTGTGAGCGAATGAGGGCGTGTGTGTGTGTGTGAGCGAATGAGGGCGTGTGTGTGTGTGTGAGCGAATGAGGGCGTGTGTGTGTGTGTGAGCGAATGAGGGCGTGTGTGTGTGTGTGAGCGAATGAGGGCATGTGTGTGTGTGTGAGCGAATGAGGGCGTGTGTGTGTGTGAGCGAATGAGGGCGTGTGTGTGTGTGTGTGAGAGCGAATGAGGGCGTGTGTGTGTGTGTGAGAGCGAATGAGGGCGTGTGTGTGTGTGTGAGAGTGAATGAGGGCGTGTGTGTGTGTGTGAGAGCGAATGAGGGCGTGTGTGTGTGTGTGAGAGCGAATGAGGGCGTGTGTGTGTGTAAGCAAATGAGGGCGTGTGTGTGTGTGTGAGCGAATGAGGGCGTGTGTGTGTGAGCGAATGAGGGCGTGTGTGTGTGTGTGAGCGAATGAGGGCGTGTGAGTGTGTGTGAGCGAATGAGGGCGTGTGTGTGTGTGTGTGTGTGTGTGTGAGTGAATGAGGGGTGTGTGTGTGTGTGTGTGTGTGTGTGTGTGAGTGAATGAGGGCCTGTGTGTGTGAGCGAATGAGGGCGTGTGTGTGAGCGAATGAGGGCGCGTGTGTGTGTGTGTGTGTGTGTGTGTGAGTGAGTGAGGGGTGTGTGTGTGTGTGTGTGTGAGCGAATGAGGGCGTGTGTGTGTGCGTGTGAGCGAATGAGGGCGTGTGTGTGTGCGTGTAAGCGAATGAGGGCGTGTGTGTGTGTGTGTGAGCGAATGAGGGCGTGTGTGTGTGTGTGTGAGCGAATGAGGGTGTGTGTGTGAGCGAATCAGGGCGTGTGTGTGTGTGTGAGCGAATGAGGGCGTGTGTGTGTGTGAGCGAATGAGGGCGTGTGTGTGTGTGTGAGCGAATGAGGGCGTGTGTGTGTGTGTGAGCGAATGAGGGCGTGTGTGTGAGCGAATGAGGGCGTGTGTGTGTGTGAGCGAATGAGTGCGTGTGTGTGTGTGTGAGCGAATGAGGGCGTGTGTGTGTGTGTGAGCGAATGAGGGCGTGTGTGTGTGTGTGAGCGAATGAGGGCTTGTGTGAGTGTGTGAGCGAATGAGGGCGTGTGTGGGTGTGTGAGCGAATGAGGGCGTGTGTGTGTGTGTGAGCGAATGAGGGCGTGTGTGTGTGTGTGAGCGAATGAGGGCGTGTGTGTGTGTGAGCGAATGAGGGCGTGTGTGTGTGTGTGTGTGTGAGCGAATGAGGGCGTGTGTGTGTGTGTGTGTGTGAGCGAATGAGGGCGTGTGTGTGTGTGTGTGTGAGCGAATGAGGGCGTGTGTGTGTGTGTGTGTGAGCGAATGAGGGCGTGTGTGTGTGTGTGAGCGAATGAGGGCGTGTGTGTGTGTGTGAGCGAATGAGGGCGTGTGTGTGTGTGTGAGCGAATGAGGGCGTGTGTGTGTGTGTGTGAGCGAATGAGGGCGTGAGTGAGCGAATGAGGGCGTGTGTGAGTGAATGAGGGCGTGTGTGAGCGAATGAGGGCGTGTGTGAGCATGTGTAAGCGAATGAGGGCGTGTGTGTGTGTGTGTAAGCGAATGAGGGCGTGTGTGTGTGTGTAAGCGAATGAGGGCCTGTGTGTGTGTGTGTGGGTGTGTGTGTGCGTGTGAGTGTGTGTTTGTTTGTGTGTGTGTGGGATTGTGTGTGTGAGCGAATTAGGGCGTGTGTGTGTGTGAGCAAATGAGGGCGTGTGTGTGTGTGTGAGCGAATGAGGGCGTGTGTAAGTGTGTGTGAGCGAATGAGGGCGTGTGTAAGTGTGTGTGAGCGAATGAGGGCGTGTGTGTGTGTGTGAGCGAATGAGGGCGTGTGTGTGTGTGAGAGCGAATGAGGGCGTGTGTGTGTGTGTGAGCGAATGAGGGCGCGTGTGTGTGTGAGCGAATGAGGGCGTGTGTGTGTGTGTGAGCGAATGAGGGCGTGTGTGTGTGTGTGTGAGAGCGAATGAGGGCGTGTGTGTGTGTGAGAGCGAATGAGGGCGTGTGTGTGTGTGTGAGAGCGAATGAGGGCGTGTGTGTGTGTGTGAGAGCGAATGAGGGCGTGTGTGTGTGTGAGAGCGAATGAGGGCGTGTGTGTGTGTGAGCGAATGAGGGCGTGTGTGTGTGTATGTGAGCGAATGAGGGCGTGTGTGTGTGTATGTGAGCGAATGAGGGCGTGTGTGTGTGTGTGAGCGAATCAGGGCGTGTGTGTGTGTGTGAGCGAATGAGGGCGTGTGAGTGTGTGTGAGCGAATGAGGGCGTGTGTGTGTGTGTGTGTGTGTGTGTGTGTGTGTGTGTGAGTGAATGAGGGGTGTGTGTGTGTGTGTGTGTGTGTGAGTGAATGAGGGCGTGTGTGTGTGTGAGCGAATGAGGGCGCGTGTGTGTGTGAGCAAATGAGGGCGTGTGTGTGTGAGCGAATGTGGGCTTGTGTGCGTGTGAGCGCGAATGTGGGCGTGTGTGTGTGTGTGAGCGAATGAGGGCCTGTGTGTGTGTTTGTGTAAGCGAATGAGGGCGTGTGTGTGTGTGTGAGCGAATGAGGGCGTGTGTGTGTGTGTGAGCGAATGAGGGCGTGTGTGTGTGTGTGAGAGAATGAGGGCGTGTGTGTGTGTGAGCGAATGAGGGCGTGTGTGTGTGTGTGAGCGAACGTGGGCGTGTGTGTGTGTGTGAGCGAACGTGGGCGTGTGTGTGTGTGAGCGAATGAGGGCGTGTGTGTGTGTGTGTGTGTGTGTGTGTGTGTGTGTGTGTGTGTGTGTGTGTGAGCGAATGAGGGCGTGCGTGTGAGCGAATGAGGGCGTGTGTGTGTGTGTGAGCGAATGAGGGCGTGTGTGTGTGTGTGAGCGAATGAGGGCGTGTGTGTGTGTGAGCGAATGAGGGCGTGTGTGTGTGTGTGTGTGTGTGAGCGAATGAGGGCGTGTGTGTGTGTGTGTGTGTGTGTGAGCGAATGAGGGCGTGTGTGTGTGTGTGAGCGAATGAGGGCGTGTGTGTGTGTGTGAGCGAATGAGGGCGTGTGTGTGTGTGAGCGAATGAGGGCGTGTGTGTGTGTGTGAGCGAATGAGGGCGTGTGTGTGTGTGTGAGCGAATGAGGGCGTGTGTGTGTGTGTGAGCGAATGAGGGCGTGTGTGTGTGTGTGAGCGAATGATGGCTTGTGTGTGTGTGTGAGCGAATGAGGGCGTGTGTGTGTGTGTGAGCGAATGAGGGCGTGTGTGTGTGTGTGAGCGAATGAGGGCGTGTGTGAGTGTGTGAGCGAATGATGGCGTGTGTGTGTGTGTGAGCGAATGAGGGCGTGTGTGTGTGTGTGAGCGAATGAGGGCGTGTGTGTGTGTGTGTGTGAGCGAATGAGGGCGTGTGTGTGTGTGTGTGTGAGCGAATGAGGGCATGTGTGTGAGCGAATGAGGGCGTGTGTGTGTGTGAGCGAATGAGGGCGTGTGTGTGTGTGTGAGCGAACCAGGGCGTGTGTGTGTGTGTGAGCGAATGAGGGCGTGTGTGTGTGTGTGAGCGAATGAGGGCGTGTGTGTGTGTGTGAGCGAATGAGGGCGTGTGTGTGTGTGTGAGCGAATGAGGGCGTGTGTGTGTGTGTGAGCGAATGAGGGCGTGTGTGTGTGTGTGAGCGAATGAGGGCGTGTGTGTGTGTGTGAGCGAATGAGGGCATGTGTGTGTGTGTGAGCGAATGAGGGCGTGTGTGTGTGTGAGCGAATGAGGGCGTGTGTGTGTGTGTGTGAGAGCGAATGAGGGCGTGTGTGTGTGTGTGAGAGCGAATGAGGGCGTGTGTGTGTGTGTGAGAGTGAATGAGGGCGTGTGTGTGTGTGTGAGAGCGAATGAGGGCGTGTGTGTGTGTGTGAGAGCGAATGAGGGCGTGTGTGTGTGTAAGCAAATGAGGGCGTGTGTGTGTGTGTGAGCGAATGAGGGCGTGTGTGTGTGAGCGAATGAGGGCGTGTGTGTGTGTGTGAGCGAATGAGGGCGTGTGAGTGTGTGTGAGCGAATGAGGGCGTGTGTGTGTGTGTGTGTGTGTGTGTGAGTGAATGAGGGGTGTGTGTGTGTGTGTGTGTGTGTGAGTGAATGAGGGCCTGTGTGTGTGAGCGAATGAGGGCGTGTGTGTGAGCGAATGAGGGCGCGTGTGTGTGTGTGTGTGTGTGTGTGTGAGTGAGTGAGGGGTGTGTGTGTGTGTGTGTGTGAGCGAATGAGGGCGTGTGTGTGTGCGTGTGAGCGAATGAGGGCGTGTGTGTGTGCGTGTAAGCGAATGAGGGCGTGTGTGTGTGTGTGTGAGCGAATGAGGGCGTGTGTGTGTGTGTGTGAGCGAATGAGGGTGTGTGTGTGAGCGAATCAGGGCGTGTGTGTGTGTGTGAGCGAATGAGGGCGTGTGTGTGTGTGAGCGAATGAGGGCGTGTGTGTGTGTGTGAGCGAATGAGGGCGTGTGTGTGTGTGTGAGCGAATGAGGGCGTGTGTGTGAGCGAATGAGGGCGTGTGTGTGTGTGAGCGAATGAGTGCGTGTGTGTGTGTGTGAGCGAATGAGGGCGTGTGTGTGTGTGTGAGCGAATGAGGGCGTGTGTGTGTGTGTGAGCGAATGAGGGCTTGTGTGAGTGTGTGAGCGAATGAGGGCGTGTGTGGGTGTGTGAGCGAATGAGGGCGTGTGTGTGTGTGTGAGCGAATGAGGGCGTGTGTGTGTGTGTGAGCGAATGAGGGCGTGTGTGTGTGTGAGCGAATGAGGGCGTGTGTGTGTGTGTGTGTGTGAGCGAATGAGGGCATGTGTGTGTGTGTGTGTGTGAGCGAATGAGGGCGTGTGTGTGTGTGTGTGTGAGCGAATGAGGGCGTGTGTGTGTGTGTGTGTGAGCGAATGAGGGCGTGTGTGTGTGTGTGAGCGAATGAGGGCGTGTGTGTGTGTGTGAGCGAATGAGGGCGTGTGTGTGTGTGTGAGCGAATGAGGGCGTGTGTGTGTGTGTGTGAGCGAATGAGGGCGTGAGTGAGCGAATGAGGGCGTGTGTGAGTGAATGAGGGCGTGTGTGAGCGAATGAGGGCGTGTGTGAGCATGTGTAAGCGAATGAGGGCGTGTGTGTGTGTGTGTAAGCGAATGAGGGCGTGTGTGTGTGTGTAAGCGAATGAGGGCCTGTGTGTGTGTGTGTGGGTGTGTGTGTGCGTGTGAGTGTGTGTTTGTTTGTGTGTGTGTGGGATTGTGTGTGTGAGCGAATTAGGGCGTGTGTGTGTGTGAGCAAATGAGGGCGTGTGTGTGTGTGTGAGCGAATGAGGGCGTGTGTAAGTGTGTGTGAGCGAATGAGGGCGTGTGTGTGTGTGTGAGCGAATGAGGGCGTGTGTGTGTGTGAGAGCGAATGAGGGCGTGTGTGTGTGTGTGAGCGAATGAGGGCGCGTGTGTGTGTGAGCGAATGAGGGCGTGTGTGTGTGTGTGAGCGAATGAGGGCGTGTGTGTGTGTGTGTGAGAGCGAATGAGGGCGTGTGTGTGTGTGAGAGCGAATGAGGGCGTGTGTGTGTGTGTGAGAGCGAATGAGGGCGTGTGTGTGTGTGTGAGAGCGAATGAGGGCGTGTGTGTGTGTGAGAGCGAATGAGGGCGTGTGTGTGTGTGAGCGAATGAGGGCGTGTGTGTGTGTATGTGAGCGAATGAGGGCGTGTGTGTGTGTATGTGAGCGAATGAGGGCGTGTGTGTGTGTGTGAGCGAATCAGGGCGTGTGTGTGTGTGTGAGCGAATGAGGGCGTGTGAGTGTGTGTGAGCGAATGAGGGCGTGTGTGTGTGTGTGTGTGTGTGTGTGTGTGTGTGTGTGTGTGTGTGTGTGTGTGAGTGAATGAGGGGTGTGTGTGTGTGTGTGTGTGTGTGAGTGAATGAGGGCGTGTGTGTGTGTGAGCGAATGAGGGCGCGTGTGTGTGTGAGCAAATGAGGGCGTGTGTGTGTGAGCGAATGTGGGCTTGTGTGCGTGTGAGCGCGAATGTGGGCGTGTGTGTGTGTGTGAGCGAATGAGGGCCTGTGTGTGTGTTTGTGTAAGCGAATGAGGGCGTGTGTGTGTGTGTGAGCGAATGAGGGCGTGTGTGTGTGTGTGAGCGAATGAGGGCGTGTGTGTGTGTGTGAGAGAATGAGGGCGTGTGTGTGTGTGAGCGAATGAGGGCGTGTGTGTGTGTGTGAGCGAACGTGGGCGTGTGTGTGTGTGTGAGCGAACGTGGGCGTGTGTGTGTGTGAGCGAATGAGGGCGTGTGTGTGTGTGTGTGTGTGTGTGTGTGTGTGTGTGTGTGTGTGTGTGTGAGCGAATGAGGGCGTGCGTGTGAGCGAATGAGGGCGTGTGTGTGTGTGTGAGCGAATGAGGGCGTGTGTGTGTGTGTGAGCGAATGAGGGCGTGTGTGTGTGTGAGCGAATGAGGGCGTGTGTGTGTGTGTGTGTGTGTGAGCGAATGAGGGCGTGTGTGTGTGTGTGTGTGTGTGTGTGAGCGAATGAGGGCGTGTGTGTGTGTGTGTGAGCGAATGAGGGCGTGTGTGTGTGTGTGTGTGTGTGTGTGTAAGCGAATGAGGGCGTGTGTGTGTGTGAGCGAATGAGGGCGTATGTGTGTGTGTGTGAGCGAATGAGGGCGTGTGTAAGTGTGTGTGAGCAAATGAGGGCATGTGTGTGTGTGAGCGAATGAGGGCGTGTGTGTGTGAGCGAATGAGGGCGCGTGTGTGTGTGTGAGCGAATGAGGGCGCGTGTGTGTGTGTGAGCGAATGAGGGCATGCGTGTGTGTGTGTGTGAGCGAATGAGGGCATGTGTGTGAGCGAATGAGGGCGTGTGTGTGTGTGAGCGAATGAGGGCGTGTGTGTGTGTGTGAGCGAATGAGGGCGTGTGTGTGTGTGTGAGCGAATGAGGGCGTGTGTGTGTGTGTGTGAGCGAATGAGGGCGTGTGTGTGTGTGTGAGCGAATGAGGGCGCGTGTGTGTGTGTGTGAGCGAATGAGGGCGTGTGTGTGTGTGTGAGCGAATGAGGGCGTGTGTGTGTGTGTGAGCGAATGAGGGCGTGTGTGTGTGTGTGAGCGAATGAGGGCGTGTGTGTATGTGAGCGAATGAGGGCGAGTGTGTGTGTGTGAGCGAATGAGGGCGTGTGTGTGTGTGTGTGAGAGCGAATGAGGGCGTCTGTGTGTGTGTGAGAGCGAATGAGGGCGTGTGTGTGTGTGTGAGAGCGAATGAGGGCGTGTGTGTGTGTGTGAGAGCGAATGAGGGCGTGTGTGTGTGTGTGAGAGCGAATGAGGGCGTGTGTGTGTGTGAGCGAATGAGGGCGTGTGTGTGTGTATGTGAGCGAATGAGGGCGTGTGTGTGTGTATGTGAACGAATGAGGGCGTGTGTGTGTGTGTGAGCGAATGAGGGCGTGTGTGTGTGTGTGAGCGAATGAGGGCGTGTGAGTGTGTGTGAGCGAATGAGGGCGTGTGTGTGTGTGTGTGTGTGTGTGTGTGTGTGTGTGAGTGAATGAGGGGTGTGTGTGTGTGTGAGTGAATGAGGGCGTGTGTGTGTGAGCGAATGAGGGCGTGTGTGTGTGTGAGCGAATGAGGGCGCGTGTGTGTGTGTGTGTGTGAGTGAATGAGGGGTGTGTGTGTGTGTGTGTGTGAGTGAATGAGGGCGTGTGTGTGTGTGAGCGAATGAGGGCGCGTGTGTGTGTGAGCAAATGAGGGCGTGTGTGTGTGAGCGAATGTGGGCTTGTGTGCGTGTGAGCGCGAATGTGGGCGTGTGTGCATGTGTGAGCGAATGAGGGCCTGTGTGTGTGTTTGTGTGAGCGAATGAGGGCGTGTGTGTGTGTGTGAGCGAATGAGGGCGTGTGTGTGTGTGTGAGCGAATGAGGGCGTGTGTGTGTGTGTGAGCGAACGTGGGCGTGTGTGTGTGTGAGCGAATGAGGGCGTGTGTGTGTGTGTGTGTGTGTGTGTGAGTGTGTGTGTGAGCGAATGAGGGCGTGCGTGTGAGCGAATGAGGGCGTGTGTGTGTGTGTGAGCGAATGAGGGCGTATGTGTGTGTGTGAGCGAATGAGGGCGTGTGTGTGTGTGAGCAACTGAGGGCATGTGTGTGTGTGTGAGCGAATGAGGGTGTGTGTGTGTGTGTGAGCGAATGAGGGCGTGTGTGTGTGTGTGTGTGTGTGTGTGTGTGTGAGCGAATGAGGGCATGTGTGTGTGTGTGTGAGCGAATGAGGGTGTGTGCATGTGTGAGCGAATGAGGGCGTGTGTGTGTGTGTGTGTGTGTGAGCGAATGAGGGCGTGTGTGTGTGTGTGAGAGCGAATGAGGGCGTGTGTGTGTGTGTGAGAGCGAATGAGGGCATGTGTGTGTGTGTGAGCGAATGAGGGTGTGTGTGTGTGTGTGAGCGAATGAGGGCGTGTGTGTGTGTGTGTGTGTGAGCGAATGAGGGCATGTGTGTGTGTGTGTGAGCGAATGAGGGTGTGTGCATGTGTGTGAGCGAATGAGGGCGTGTGTGTGTGTGTGTGTGTGAGCGAATGAGGGCGTGTGTGATTGTGTGTGAGCGAATGAGGGCGTGTGTGTGTGTGTGTGAGCGAATGAGGGCGTGTGTGTGTGTGTGAGTGAATGAGGGCGTGTGTGTGTGTGTGTGAGCGAATGAGGGCGTGTGTGTGTGTGTGAGCGAATGAGGGCGTGTGTGCGTGTGAGCGAATGAAGGCGTGTGTGTGTGTGTGCGAATGAGGGTGTGTGTGTGTGTGTGAGCGAATGAGGGTGTGTGTGTGTGTGTGAGCGAATGAGGGTGTGTGTGTGTGTGTGAGCGAATGAGGGTGTGTGTGTGTGTGTGTGAGCGAATGAGGGTGTGTGTGTGTGTGTGTGAGTGAATGAGGACGTGTGTGTGTGTGTGAGCGAATGAGGGCGAATGTGTGTGTGTATGTGAGCGAATGAGGGCGCGTGTGTGTGTGTGAGTGAATGAGGGCATGCGTGTGTGTGTGTGTGTGAGCGAATGAGGGCATGTGTGTGAGCGAATGAGGGCGTGTGTGTGTGTGAGCGAATGAGGGCGTGTGTGTGTGTGTGAGCGAACGAGGGCGTGTGTGTGTGTGTGAGCGAATGAGGGCGTGTGTGTGTGTGTGAGCGAATGAGGGCGTGTGTGTGTGTGTGAGCGAATGAGGGCGTGTGTGTGTGTGTGAGCGAATGAGGGCGTGTGTGTGTGTGTGAGCGAATGAGGGCGTGTGTGTGTGTGTGAGCGAATGAGGGCGTGTGTGTGTGTGTGAGCGAATGAGGGCGTGTGTGTGTGTGTGAGCGAATGAGGGCGTGTATGTGTGTGTGTGGGCGAATGAGGGCGTGTGTGTGTGTGTGAGAGCGAATGAGGGCGTGTGTGTGTGTGTGAGAGCGAATGAGGGCGTGTGTGTGTGTGTGAGAGCGAATGAGGGCGTGTGTGTGTGTGTGAGAGCGAATGAGGGCGTGTGTGTGTGTATGTGAGCGATTGAGGGCGTGTGTGTGTGTATGTGAGCGAATGAGGGCGTGTGTGTGTGTATGTGAGCGAATGAGGGCGTGTGTGTGTGTATGTGAGCGAATGAGGGCGTGTGTGTGTGTGTGAGCGAATGAGGGCGTGTGTGTGTGTGTGAGCGAATGAGGGCGTGTGAGTGAATGAGGGCGTGTGTGTGTGTGTGTGTGTGTGAGTGAATGAGGGGTGTGTGTGTGTGTGTGTGTGTGTGAGTGAATGAGGGCGTGTGTGTGTGAGCGAATGAGGGCGTGTGTGTGTGAGCGAATGAGGGCGTGTGTGTGTGTGAGCGAATGAGGGCGTGTGTGTGTGTGTGTGTGTGTGTGTGTGTGTGAGCGAATGAGGGCGTGTGTGTGTGTGAGCGAATGAGGGCGTATGTGTGTGTGTGTGTGAGCGAATGAGGGCGTATGTGTGTGTGTGTGTGAGCGAATGAGGGCGTGTGTGTGTGTGAGCGAATGAGGGCGTGTGTGTGTGTGTGTGTGAGCGAATGAGGGCGTGTGTGTGTGTGTGAGCGAATGAGGGCGTTTGTGTGTGTGTGTGAGTGAATGAGGGCGTGTGTGAGCGAATGAGGGCGTGTGTGAGCGAATGAGGGCGTGTGTGAGCGAATGAGGGCGTGTGTGAGCGTGTGTAAGCGAATGAGGGCGTGTGTGTGTGTGTGTAAGCGAATGAGGGCGTGTGTGTGTGTGTGTAAGCGAATGAGGGCCTGTGTGTGTGTGTGTGTGTGTGGGTGTGTGTGTGCCTGTGAGTGTGTGTTTGTGTGTGTGTGTGTGGGATTGTGTGTGTGAGCGAATGAGGGCGTGTGTGTGTGTGAGCAAATGAGGGCGTGTGTGTGTGTGTGTGAGCGAATGAGGGCGTGTGTAAGTGTGTGTGAGCAAATGAGGGCATGTGTGTGTGTGAGCGAATGAGGGCGTGTGTGTGTGAGCGAATGAGGGTGCGTGTGTGTGTGTGAGCGAATGAGGGCGCGTGTGTGTGTGTGTGAGCGAATGAGGGCGTGTGTGTGTGTGTGAGCGAATGAGGGCGTGTGTGTGTGTGTGAGCGAATGAGGGCGTGTGTGTGTGTGTGAGCGAATGAGGGCGTGTGTGTGTGTGTGAGCGAATGAGGGCGTGTGTGTGTGTGTGAGCGAATGAGGGCGTGTGTGTGTGTGTGAGCGAATGAGGGCGTGTGTGTGTGTGTGAGCGAATGAGGGCGTGTGTGTGTGTG
>JANJGN010000001.1:143987819-143990319 GCA_026770705.1 Isurus oxyrinchus | reverse complement strand
TGTGTGTGAGCGAATGAGGGCGTGTGTGTGTGTGTGTGTGTGTGAGAGCGAATGAGGGCGTGTGTGTGTGTGTGAGAGCGAATGAGGGCGTGTGTGTGTGTGTGAGAGCGAATGAGGGCGTGTGTGTGTGTGTGAGAGCGAATGAGGGCGTGTGTGTGTGTGTGAGAGCGAATGAGGGCGTGTGTGTGTGTGTGAGAGCGAATGAGGGCGTGTGTGTGTGTGTGAGAGCGAATGAGGGCGTGTGTGTGTGTGTGAGAGCGAATGAGGGCGTGTGTGTGTGTGAGCGAATGAGGGCGTGTGTGTGTGTGTATGTGAGCGAATGAGGGCGTGTGTGTGTGTGTATGTGAGCGAATGAGGGCGTGTGTGTGTGTATGTGAGCGAATGAGGGCGTGTGTGTGTGTGTGAGCGAATGAGGGCGTGTGTGTGTGTGTGTGTGAGCGAATGAGGGCGTGTGAGTGTGTGTGAGCGAATGAGGGCGTGTGTGTGTGTGTGTGTGTGTGTGTGTGTGTGTGAGTGAATGAGGGGTGTGTGTGTGTGTGTGTGTGAGTGAATGAGGGCGTGTGTGTGTGAGCGAATGAGGGCGTGTGTTTGTGTGAGCGAATGAGGGCGCGTGTGTGTGTGTGTGAGTGAATGAGGGGTGTGTGTGTGTGAGTGAATGAGGGCGTGTGTGTGTGTGAGCGAATGAGGGCGCGTGTGTGTGTGAGCAAATGAGGGCGTGTGTGTGTGAGCGAATGTGGGCTTGTGTGCGTGTGAGCGCGAATGTGGGCGTGTGTGCATGTGTGAGCGAATGAGGGCCTGTGTGTGTGTTTGTGTGAGCGAATGAGGGCGTGTGTGTGTGTGTGAGCGAATGAGGGCGTGTGTGTGTGTGTGAGAGAATGAGGGCGTGTGTGTGTGTGTGTGTGTGTGTGTGTGTGTGTGTGTGTGTGTGTGTGTGTGTGTGAGCGAATGAGGGCGTGTGTGTGTGTGTGAGAGAATGAGGGCGTGTGTGTGTGTGTGAGCGAATGAGGGCGTGTGTGTGTGTGTGAGAGAATGAGGGCGTGTGTGTGTGTGTGAGCGAATGAGGGCGTGTGTGTGTGTGTGAGCGAATGAGGGCGTGTGTGTGTGTGTGAGCGAATGAGGGCGTGTGTGTGTGTGTGAGAGAATGAGGGCGTGTGTGTGTGTGAGCGAATGAGGGCGTGTGTGTGTGTGTTAGCGAATGTGGGCGTGTGTGTGTGTGAGCGAATGAGGGCGTGTGTGTGTGTGTGTGTGTGTGAGTGTGTGTGTGAGCGAATGAGGGCGTGCGTGTGAGCGAATGAGGGCGTGTGTGTGTGTGTGTGTGCGAATGAGGGCGTATGTGTGTGTGTGAGCGAATGAGGGCGTGTGTGTGTGTGAGCAACTGAGGGCGTGTGTGTGTGTGTGAGCGAATGAGGGTGTGTGTGTTTGTGTGTGAGCGAATGAGGGCGTGTGTGTGTGTGTGTGTGTGTGTGTGTGTGTGAGCGAATGAGGGCGTGTGTGTGTGTGTGAGCGAATGAGGGTGTGTGCATGTGTGTGAGCGAATGAGGGCGTGTGTGTGTGTGTGTGTGAATGAGCGAATGAGGGCGTGTGTGATTGTGTGTGAGCGAATGAGGGCGTGTGTGTGTGTGTGTGAGCGAATGAGGGCGTGTGTGTGTGTGTGAGTGAATGAGGGCGTGTGTGTGTGTGTGTGAGCGAATGAGGGCGTGTGTGTGTGTGTGAGCGAATGAGGGCGTGTGTGCGTGTTAGCGAATGAAGGCGTGTGTGTGTGTGCGCGAATGAGGGTGTGTGTGTGTGTGTGAGCGAATGAGGGTGTGTGTGTGTGTGTGAGCGAATGAGGGTGTGTGTGTGTGTGTGAGTGAATGAGGACGTGTGTGTGTGTGTGAGCGAATGAGGGCGAATGTGTGTGTGTGTGTGAGCGAATGAGGGCGCGTGTGTGTGTGTGAGCGAATGAGGGCATGCGTGTGTGTGTGTGTGAGCGAATGAGGGCATGTGTGTGAGCGAATGAGGGCGTGTGTGTGTGTGAGCGAATGAGGGCGTGTGTGTGTGTGTGAGCGAACCAGGGCGTGTGTGTGTGTGTGAGCGAATGAGGGCGTGTGTGTGTGTGTGTGAGCGAATGAGGGCGTGTGTGTGTGTGTGAGCGAATGAGGGCGTGTGTGTGTGTGTGAGCGAATGAGGGCGTGTGTGTGTGTGTGAGCGAATGAGGGCGTGTGTGTGTGTGTGAGCGAATGAGGGCGTGTGTGTGTGTGTGAGCGAATGAGGGCGTGTGTGTGTGTGTGAGCGAATGAGGGCGTGTGTGTGTGTGTGAGCGAATGAGGGCGTGTGTGTGTGTGTGTGAGCGAATGAGGGCGTGTGTGTGTGTGTGAGAGCGAATGAGGGCGTGTGTGTGTGAGAGCGAATGAGGGCGTGTGTGTGTGTGAGCGAATGAGGGCGTGTGTGTGTGTATGTGAGCGAATGAGGGCGTGTGTGTGTGTATGTGAGCGAATGAGGGCGTGTGTGTGTGTGTGAG
>JANJGN010000001.1:143952819-143982819 GCA_026770705.1 Isurus oxyrinchus | reverse complement strand
CGTGTGTGTGTGTGTGAGAGCGAATGAGGGCGTGTGTGTGTGAGAGCGAATGAGGGCGTGTGTGTGTGTGAGCGAATGAGGGCGTGTGTGTGTGTATGTGAGCGAATGAGGGCGTGTGTGTGTGTATGTGAGCGAATGAGGGCGTGTGTGTGTGTGTGAGCGAATGAGGGCGTGTGTGTGTGTGTGTGTGAGCGAATGAGGGCGTGTGTGTGTGAGCGAATGAGGGCGTGTGTGTGTGAGCGAATGAGGGCGTGTGTGTGCGTGTGAGCGAATGAGGGCGTGTGAGTGCGTGTGAGCGAATGAGGGCGTGTGTGTGTGTGTGTGTGAGTGAATGAGGGGTGTGTGTGTGTGTGTGTGTGTGAGTGAATGAGGGCGTGTGTGTGTGAGCGAATGAGGGCGTGTGTGTGTGTGAGCGAATGAGGGCGCGTGTGTGTGTGTGTGTGTGTGTGTGTGTGTGTGTGTGAGTGAATGAGGGGTGTGTGTGTGTGTGTGTGAGCGAATGAGGGCGTGTGTGTGTGCGTGTGAGCGAATGAGGGCGTGTGTGTGTGCGTGTAAGCGAATGAGGGCGTGTGTGTGTGTGTGAGCGAATGAGGGCGTGTGTGTGTGTGTGTGTGAGCGAATGAGGGTGTGTGTGTGAGCGAATCAGGGCGTGTGTGTGTGTGTGAGCGAATGAGGGCGTGTGTGTGTGTGTGAGCGAATGAGGGCGTGTGTGTGTGTGTGAGCGAATGAGGGCGTGTGTGTGTGTGAGCGAATGAGGGCGTGTGTGTGTGTGTGAGCGAATGAGAGCGTGTGTGTGTGTGTGAGCGAATGAGGGCGTGTGTGTGTGTGTGAGCGAATGAGGGCGTGTGTGAGTGTGTGAGCGAATGAGGGCGTGTGTGTGTGTGTGAGCGAATGAGGGCGTGTGTGTGTGTGTGAGCGAATGATGGCGTGTGTGTGTGTGTGTGAGCGAATGAGGGCGTGTGTGTGTGTGTGAGCGAATGAGGGTGTGTGTGTGTGTGTGAGCGAATGAGGGCGTGTGTGTGTGTGTGTGTGTGTGAGCGAATGAGGGCGTGTGTGTGTGTGTGTGTGTGTGAGCGAATGAGGGCGTGTGTGTGTGTGTGTGTGAGCGAATGAGGGCGTGTGTGTGAGCGAATGAGGGCGTGTGTGTGTGTGAGCGAATGAGGGCGTGTGTGTGTGTGTGAGCGAACCAGGGCGTGTGTGTGTGTGTGAGCGAATGAGGGCGTGTGTGTGTGTGTGAGCGAATGAGGGCGTGTGTGTGTGTGTGAGCGAATGAGGGCATGTGTGTGTGTGTGAGCGAATGAGGGCGTGTGTGTGGGTGTGTGTGTGCGTGTGAGTGTGTGTTTGTGTGTGTGTGTGTGGGATTGTGTGTGTGAGCGAATGAGGGCGTGTGTGTGTGTGAGCAAATGAGGGCGTGTGTGTGTGTGTGTGAGCAAATGAGGGCGTGTGTGTGTGTGTGTGAGCGAATGAGGGCGTGTGTAAGTGTGTGTGAGCGAATGAGGGCATGTGTGTGTGTGAGCGAATGAGGGCGTGTGTGTGTGAGCGAATGAGGGCGCGTGTGTGTGTGTGAGCGAATGAGGGCGCGTGTGTGTGTGTGAGCGAATGAGGGCATGCGTGTGTGTGTGTGTGAGCGAATGAGGGCATGTGTGTGAGCGAATGAGGGCGTGTGTGTGTGTGAGCGAATGAGGGCGTGTGTGTGTGTGTGTGCGAATGAGGGCGTGTGTGTGTGTGTGAGCGAATGAGGGCGTGTGTGTGTGTGTGAGCGAATGAGGGCGTGTGTGTGTGCGTGAGCGAATGAGGGCGTGTGTGTATGTGTGAGCGAATGAGGGCGTGTGTGTGTGTGTGTGTGAGAGCGAATGAGGGCGTGTGTGTGTGTGTGTGAGAGCGAATGAGGGCGTGTGTGTGTGTGTGAGAGCGAATGAGGGCGTGTGTGTGTGTGTGAGAGCGAATGAGGGCGTGTGTGTGTGTGTGAGAGCGAATGAGGGCGTGTGTGTGTGTGAGCGAATGAGGGCGTGTGTGTGTGTATGTGAGCGAATGAGGGCGTGTGTGTGTGTATGTGAGCGAATGAGGGCGTGTGTGTGTGTATGTGAGCGAATGAGGGCGTGTGTGTGTGTGTGAGCGAATGAGGGCGTGTGTGTGTGTGTGAGCGAATGAGGGCGTGTGAGTGTGTGTGAGCGAATGAGGGCGTGTGTGTGTGTGTGTGTGTGTGTGTGTGTGAGTGAATGAGGGGTGTGTGTGTGTGTGTGTGTGTGAGTGAATGAGGGCGTGTGTGTGTGAGGGAATGAGGGCGTGTGTGTGTGTGAGCGAATGAGGGCGCGTGTGTGTGTGTGTGTGTGTGAGTGAATGAGGGGTGTGTGTGTGTGTGTGTGTGTGAGTGAATGAGGGCGTGTGTGTGTGTGAGCGAATGAGGGCGCGTGTATGTGTGAGCAAATGAGGGCGTGTGTGTGTGAGCGAATGTGGGCTTGTGTGCGTGTGAGCGCGAATGTGGGCGTGTGTGCATGTGTGAGCGAATGAGGGCGTGTGTGTGTGTGTGTGAGCGAATGAGGGCCTGTGTGTGTGTTTGTGTGAGCGAATGAGGGTGTGTGTGTGTGTGTGAGCGAATGAGGGCGTGTGTGTGTGTGTGAGCGAATGAGGGCGTGTGTGTGTGTGTGAGAGAATGAGGGCGTGTGTGTGTGTGAGCGAATGAGGGCGTGTGTGTGTGTGAGCGAACGTGGGCGTGTGTGTGTGTGAGCGAATGAGGGCGTGTGTGTGTGTGTGTGTGTGTGTGAGTGTGTGTGTGAGCGAATGAGGGCGTGCGTGTGAGCGAATGAGGGCGTGTGTGTGTGTGTGAGCGAATGAGGGCGTATGTGTGTGTGTGAGCGAATGAGGGCGTGTGTGTGTGTGAGCAACTGAGGGCATGTGTGTGTGTGTGAGCGAATGAGGGTGTGTGTGTGTGTGTGAGCGAATGAGGGCGTGTGTGTGTGTGTGTGTGAGCGAATGAGGGTGTGTGCATGTGTGTGAGCGAATGAGGGCGTGTGTGTGTGTGTGTGTGTGTGTGTGTGAGCGAATGAGGGCGTGTGTGATTGTGTGTGAGCGAATGAGGGCGTGTGTGTGTGTGTGAGTGAATGAGGGCGTGTGTGTGTGTGTGTGAGCGAATGAGGGCGTGTGTGTGTGTGTGAGCGAATGAGGGCGTGTGTGTGTGTGTGAGCGAATGAGGGCGTGTGTGCGTGTGAGCGAATGAAGGCGTGTGTGTGTGTGTGCGAATAGGGTGTGTGTGTGTGTGTGAGCGAATGAGGGTGTGTGTGTGTGTGTGAGCGAATGAGGGTGTGTGTGTGTGTGTGAGCGAATGAGGGTGTGTGTGTGTGTGTGTGAGTGAATGAGGGGGTGTGTGTGTGTGTGTGTGAGCGAATGAGGACGTGTGTGTGTGTGTGAGCGAATGAGGGCGAATGTGTGTGTGTGTGAGCGAATGAGGGTGCGCGTGTGTGTGTGAGCGAATGAGGGCATGTGTGTGAGCGAATGAGGGCGTGTGTGTGTGTGAGCGAATGAGGGCGTGTGTGTGTGTGTGAGCGAATGAGGGCATGTGTGTGAGCGAATGAGGGCGTGTGTGTGTGTGAGCGAATGAGGGCGTGTGTGTGTGTGTGAGCGAACGAGGGCGTGTGTGTGTGTGTGAGCGAATGAGGGCGTGTGTGTGTGTGTGAGCGAATGAGGGCGTGTGTGTGTGTGTGAGCGAATGAGGGCGTGTGTGTGTGTGTGAGCGAATGAGGGCGTGTGTGTGTGTGTGAGCGAATGAGGGCGTGTGTGTGTGTGTGAGCGAATGAGGGCGTGTGTGTGTGTGTGAGCGAATGAGGGCGTGTGTGTGTGTGTGAGCGAATGAGGGCGTGTGTGTGTGTGTGAGCGAATGAGGGCGTGTGTGTGTGTGTGTGAGCGAATGAGGGCGTGTGTGTGTGTGTGTGAGCGAATGAGGGCGTGTGTGTGTGTGTGAGAGCGAATGAGGGCGTGTGTGTGTGTGTGAGAGCGAATGAGGGCGTGTGTGTGTGTGTGAGAGCGAATGAGGGCGTGTGTGTGTGTGTGTGAGAGCGAATGAGGGCGTGTGTGTGTGTGTGTGAGAGCGAATGAGGGCGTGTGTGTGTGTGTGTGTGAGAGCGAATGAGGGCGTGTGTGTGTGTGTGAGAGCGAATGAGGGCGTGTGTGTGTGTATGTGAGCGAATGAGGGCGTGTGTGTGTGTATGTGAGCGAATGAGGGCGTGTGTGTGTGTGTGAGCGAATGAGGGCGCGTGTGTGTGTGTGTGAGCGAATGAGGGCGTGTGTGTGTGTGAGCGAATGAGGGCGTGTGTGTGTGTGTGTGAGCGAATGAGGGCGTGTGAGTGTGTGTGAGCGAATGAGGGCGTGTGTGTGTGTGTGTGTGTGTGTGTGTGAGTGAATGAGGGGTGTGTGTGTGTGTGTGTGTGTGTGAGTGAATGAGGGCGTGTGTGTGTGAGCGAATGAGGGCGTGTGTGTGTGTGAGCGAATGAGGGCGTGTGTGTGTGTGTGTGTGTGTGTGTGTTAGCGAATGTGGGCGTGTGTGAGCGAATGAGGGCGTGTGTGTGTGTGAGCGAATGAGGGCGTATGTGTGTGTGTGTGTGAGCGAATGAGGGCGTATGTGTGTGTGTGTGTGAGCGAATGAGGGCGTGTGTGTGTGTGTGTGAGCGAATGAGGGCGTGTGTGTGTGTGCATGTGAGCGAATGAGGGCGTGTGTGTGTGTGTGTGTGTGAGCGAATGAGGGCGTGTGTGTGTGTGTGTGAGCGAATGAGGGCGTTTGTGTGTGTGTGTGAGTGAATGAGGGCGTGTGTGAGCGAATGAGGGCGTGTGTGAGCGAATGAGGGCGTGTGTGAGCGAATGAGGGCGTGTGTGAGCGTGCGTAAGCGAATGAGAGCGTGTGTGTGTGTGTGTGTAAGCGAATGAGGGCGTGTGTGTGTGTGTGTAAGCGAATGAGGGCCTGTGTGTGTGTGTGTGTGTGTGGGTGTGTGTGTGCCTGTGAGTGTGTGTTTGTGTGTGTGTGTGTGGGATTGTGTGTGTGAGCGAATGAGGGCGTGTGTGTGTGTGAGCAAATGAGGGCGTGTGTGTGTGTGTGTGAGCGAATGAGGGCGTGTGTAAGTGTGTGTGAGCAAATGAGGGCATGTGTGTGTGTGTGAGCGAATGAGGGCGTGTGTGTGTGAGCGAATGAGGGCGCGTGTGTGTGTGTGAGCGAATGAGGGCGCGTGTGTGTGTGTGTGAGCGAATGAGGGCATGCGTGTGTGTGTGTGTGTGAGCGAATGAGGGCATGTGTGTGAGCGAATGAGGGCGTGTGTGTGTGTGAGCGAATGAGGGCGTGTGTGTGTGTGTGAGCGAATGAGGGCGTGTGTGTGTGTGTGAGCGAATGAGGGCGTGTGTGTGTGTGTGAGCGAATGAGGGCGTGTGTGTGTGTGTGAGCGAATGAGGGCGTGTGTGTGTGTGTGTGCGAATGAGGGCGTGTGTGTGTGTGTGAGCGAATGAGGGCGTGTGTGTGTGTGTGAGCGAATGAGGGCGTGTGTGTGTGTGTGTGTGAGCGAATGAGGGCGTGTGTGTGTGTGTGAGAGCGAATGAGGGCGTGTGTGTGTGTGTGAGAGCGAATGAGGGCGTGTGTGTGTGTGTGAGTGCGAATGAGGGCGTGTGTGTGTGTGTGAGAGCGAATGAGGGCGTGTGTGTGTGTGTGAGAGCGAATGAGGGCGTGTGTGTGTGTGTGAGAGCGAATGAGGGCGTGTGTGTGTGTATGTGAGCGAATGAGGGCGTGTGTGTGTGTATGTGAGCGAATGAGGGCGTGTGTGTGTGTATGTGAGCGAATGAGGGCGTGTGTGTGTGTGTGAGCGAATGAGGGCGTGTGTGTGTGTGTGTGAGCGAATGAGGGCGTGTGTGTGTGTGTGAGCGAATGAGGGCGTGTGTGTGTGTGTGAGCGAATGAGGGCGTGTGAGTGTGTGTGAGCCAATGAGGGCGTGTGTGTGTGTGTGTGTGTGTGTGTCAGTGAATGAGGGGTGTGTGTGTGCGTGTGTGTGTGTGAGTGAATGAGGGCGTGTGTGTGTGAGCGAATGAGGGCGTGTGTTTGTGTGAGCGAATGAGGGCGCGTGTGTGTGTGTGTGTGTGAGTGAATGAGGGGTGTGTGTGTGTGTGTGTGTGTGAGTGAATGTGGGCGTGTGTGTGTGTGAGCGAATGAGGGCGCGTGTGTGTGTGAGCAAATGAGGGCGTGTGTGTGTGAGCGAATGTGGGCTTGTGTGCGTGTGAGCGCGAATGGGGGCGTGTGTGCATGTGTGAGCGAATGAGGGCCTGTGTGTGTGTTTGTGTGAGCGAATGAGGGCGTGTGTGTGTGTGTGAGCGAATGAGGGCGTGTGTGTGTGTGTGAGCGAATGAGGGCGTGTGTGTGTGTGTGAGCGAATGAGGGCGTGTGTGTGTGTGTGAGAGAATGAGGGCGTGTGTGTGTGTGAGCGAATGAGGGCGTGTGTGTGTGTGTGAGCGAATGAGGGCGTGTGTGTGTGTGTGAGAGAATGAGGGCGTGTGTGTGTGTGAGCGAATGAGGGCGTGTGTGTGTGTGTTAGCGAATGTGGGCGTGTGTGTGTGTGAGCGAATGAGGGCGTGTGTGTGTGTGTGTGTGTGTGTGTGTGTGTGTGTGTGAGCGAATGAGGGCGTGCGTGTGAGCGAATGAGGGCGTGTGTGTGTGTGTGTGTGCGAATGAGGGCGTATGTGTGTGTGTGAGCGAATGAGGGCGTGTGTGTGTGTGAGCAACTGAGGGCGTGTGTGTGAGCGAATGAGGGTGTGTGTGTGTGTGTGTGAGCGAATGAGGGCGTGTGTGTGTGTGTGTGTGTGTGTGTGTGAGCGAATGATGGCGTGTGTGTGTGTGTGAGCGAATGAGGGTGTGTGCATGTGTGTGAGCGAATGAGGGCGTGTGTGTGTGTGTGTGAGCGAATGAGGGCGTGTGTGATTGTGTGTGAGCGAATGAGGGCGTGTGTGTGTGTGTGTGAGCGAATGAGGGCGTGTGTGTGTGTGTGAGCGAATGAGGGCATGTGTGTGTGTGAGCGAATGAGGGCGTGTGTGTGTGTGTGAGCGAATGAGGGCGTGTGTGCGTGTGAGCGAATGAAAGCGTGTGTGTGTGTGTGCGAATGAGGGTGTGTGTGTGTGTGTGAGCGAATTAGGGTGTGTGTGTGTGTGTGAGCGAATGAGGGTGTGTGTGTGTGTGTGAGCGAATGAGGGTGTGTGTGTGTGTGTGAGTGAATGAGGACGTGTGTGTGTGTGAGCGAATGAGGGCGAATGTGTGTGTGTGTGTGAGCGAATGAGGGCGAATGTGTGTGTGTGTGTGAGCGAATGAGGGCGTGTGTGTGTGTGTGAGCGAATGAGGGCATGTGTGTGAGCGAATGAGGGCGTGTGTGTGTGTGAGCGAATGAGGGCGTGTGTGTGTGTGTGAGCGAACCAGGGCGTGTGTGTGTGTGTGAGCGAATGAGGGCGTGTGTGTGTCTGTGAGAGCGAATGAGGGCGTGTGTGTGTGTGTGAGAGCGAATGAGGGCGTGTGTGTGTGTGAGCGAATGAGGGCGTGTGTGTGTGTATGTGAGCGAATGAGGGCGTGTGTGTGTGTATGTGAGCGAATGAGGGCGTGTGTGTGTGTATGTGAGCGAATGAGGGCGTGTGTGTGTGTGTGAGCGAATGAGGGCGTGTGTGTGTGTGAGCGAATGAGGGCGTGTGTGTGTGAGCGAATGAGGGCGTGTGTGTGCGTGTGAGCGAATGAGGGCGTGTGAGTGCGTGTGAGCGAATGAGGGCGTGTGTGTGTGTGTGTGTGTGAGTGAATGAGGGGTGTGTGTGTGTGTGTGTGTGAGTGAATGAGGGCGTGTGTGCGTGAGCGAATGAGGGCGTGTGTGTGTGTATGTGAGCGAATGAGGGCGTGTGTGTGTGTATGTGAGCGAATGAGGGCGTGTGTGTGTGTGTGAGCGAATGAGGGCGTGTGTGTGTGTGAGCGAATGAGGGCGTGTGTGTGTGAGCGAATGAGGGCGTGTGTGTGTGTGTGAGCGAATGAGGGCGTGTGAGTGCGTGTGAGCGAATGAGGGCGTGTGTGTGTGTGTGTGTGTGTGAGTGAATGAGGGGTGTGTGTGTGTGTGTGTGTGTGTGTGAGTGAATGAGGGCGTGTGCGTGAGCGAATGAGGGCGCGTGTGTGTGTGTGTGTGTGTGTGTGTGTGTGTGTGTGTGAGTGAATGAGGGGTGCGTGTGTGTGTGTGTGAGCGAATGAGGGCGTGTGTGTGTGCATGTGAGCGAATGAGGGCGTGTGTGTGTGCGTGTAAGCGAATGAGGGCGTGTGTGTGTGTGTGAGTGAATGAGGGCGTGTGTGTGTATGTGTGAGCGAATGAGGGTGTGTGTGTGAGCGAATCAGGGCGTGTGTGTGTGTGTGAGTGAATGAGGGCGTGTGTGTGTGTGAGCGAATGTGGGCGCGTGTATGTGTGAGCAAATGAGGGCGTGTGTGTGTGAGCGAATGTGGGCTTGTGTGCGTGTGAGCGCGAATGTGGGCGTGTGTGCATGTGTGAGCGAATGAGGGCGTGTGTGTGTGTGTGTGAGCGAATGAGGGCCTGTGTGTGTGTTTGTGTGAGCGAATGAGGGTGTGTGTGTGTGTGTGAGCGAATGAGGGCGTGTGTGTGTGTGTGAGCGAATGAGGGCGTGTGTGTGTGTGTGAGAGAATGAGGGCGTGTGTGTGTGTGAGCGAATGAGGGCGTGTGTGTGTGTGAGCGAACGTGGGCGTGTGTGTGTGTGAGCGAATGAGGGCGTGTGTGTGTGTGTGTGTGTGTGTGAGTGTGTGTGTGAGCGAATGAGGGCGTGCGTGTGAGCGAATGAGGGCGTGTGTGTGTGTGTGAGCGAATGAGGGCGTATGTGTGTGTGTGAGCGAATGAGGGCGTGTGTGTGTGTGAGCAACTGAGGGCATGTGTGTGTGTGTGAGCGAATGAGGGTGTGTGTGTGTGTGTGAGCGAATGAGGGCGTGTGTGTGTGTGTGTGTGAGCGAATGAGGGTGTGTGCATGTGTGTGAGCGAATGAGGGCGTGTGTGTGTGTGTGTGTGTGTGTGTGAGCGAATGAGGGCGTGTGTGATTGTGTGTGAGCGAATGAGGGCGTGTGTGTGTGTGTGTGAGCGAATGAGGGCGTGTGTGTGTGTGTGAGTGAATGAGGGCGTGTGTGTGTGTGTGTGAGCGAATGAGGGCGTGTGTGTGTGTGTGAGCGAATGAGGGCGTGTGTGTGTGTGTGAGCGAATGAGGGCGTGTGTGCGTGTGAGCGAATGAAGGCGTGTGTGTGTGTGTGCGAATAGGGTGTGTGTGTGTGTGTGAGCGAATGAGGGTGTGTGTGTGTGTGTGAGCGAATGAGGGTGTGTGTGTGTGTGTGAGCGAATGAGGGTGTGTGTGTGTGTGTGTGAGTGAATGAGGGGGTGTGTGTGTGTGTGTGTGAGCGAATGAGGACGTGTGTGTGTGTGTGAGCGAATGAGGGCGAATGTGTGTGTGTGTGAGCGAATGAGGGTGCGCGTGTGTGTGTGAGCGAATGAGGGCATGTGTGTGAGCGAATGAGGGCGTGTGTGTGTGTGAGCGAATGAGGGCGTGTGTGTGTGTGTGAGCGAATGAGGGCATGTGTGTGAGCGAATGAGGGCGTGTGTGTGTGTGAGCGAATGAGGGCGTGTGTGTGTGTGTGAGCGAACGAGGGCGTGTGTGTGTGTGTGAGCGAATGAGGGCGTGTGTGTGTGTGTGAGCGAATGAGGGCGTGTGTGTGTGTGTGAGCGAATGAGGGCGTGTGTGTGAGCGAATGAGGGCGTGTGTGTGTGTGTGAGCGAATGAGGGCGTGTGTGTGTGTGTGAGCGAATGAGGGCGTGTGTGTGTGTGTGAGCGAATGAGGGCGTGTGTGTGTGTGTGAGCGAATGAGGGCGTGTGTGTGTGTGTGAGCGAATGAGGGCGTGTGTGTGTGTGTGTGAGCGAATGAGGGCGTGTGTGTGTGTGTGTGAGCGAATGAGGGCGTGTGTGTGTGTGTGAGAGCGAATGAGGGCGTGTGTGTGTGTGTGAGAGCGAATGAGGGCGTGTGTGTGTGTGTGACAGCGAATGAGGGCGTGTGTGTGTGTGTGTGAGAGCGAATGAGGGCGTGTGTGTGTGTGAGAGCGAATGAGGGCGTGTGTGTGTGTGTGAGAGCGAATGAGGGCGTGTGTGTGTGTATGTGAGCGAATGAGGGCGTGTGTGTGTGTATGTGAGCGAATGAGGGCGTGTGTGTGTGTGTGAGCGAATGAGGGCGCGTGTGTGTGTGTGTGTGAGCGAATGAGGGCGTGTGTGTGTGTGAGCGAATGAGGGCGTGTGTGTGTGTGTGTGTGAGCGAATGAGGGCGTGTGAGTGTGTGTGAGCGAATGAGGGCGTGTGTGTGTGTGTGTGTGTGTGTGTGTGTGAGTGAATGAGGGGTGTGTGTGTGTGTGTGTGTGTGTGAGTGAATGAGGGCGTGTGTGTGTGAGCGAATGAGGGCGTGTGTGTGTGTGAGCGAATGAGGGCGTGTGTGTGTGTGTGTGTGTGTGTGTGTTAGCGAATGAGGGCGTGTGTGAGCGAATGAGGGCGTGTGTGTGTGTGAGCGAATGAGGGCGTATGTGTGTGTGTGTGTGAGCGAATGAGGGCGTATGTGTGTGTGTGTGTGAGCGAATGAGGGCGTGTGTGTGTGTGTGTGAGCGAATGAGGGCGTGTGTGTGTGTGCATGTGAGCGAATGAGGGCGTGTGTGTGTGTGTGTGTGTGAGCGAATGAGGGCGTGTGTGTGTGTGTGTGAGCGAATGAGGGCGTTTGTGTGTGTGTGTGAGTGAATGAGGGCGTGTGTGAGCGAATGAGGGCGTGTGTGAGCGAATGAGGGCGTGTGTGAGCGAATGAGGGCGTGTGTGAGCGTGCGTAAGCGAATGAGAGCGTGTGTGTGTGTGTGTGTAAGCGAATGAGGGCGTGTGTGTGTGTGTGTAAGCGAATGAGGGCCTGTGTGTGTGTGTGTGTGTGGGTGTGTGTGTGCCTGTGAGTGTGTGTTTGTGTGTGTGTGTGTGGGATTGTGTGTGTGAGCGAATGAGGGCGTGTGTGTGTGTGAGCAAATGAGGGCGTGTGTGTGTGTGTGTGAGCGAATGAGGGCGTGTGTAAGTGTGTGTGAGCAAATGAGGGCATGTGTGTGTGTGTGAGCGAATGAGGGCGTGTGTGTGTGAGCGAATGAGGGCGCGTGTGTGTGTGTGAGCGAATGAGGGCGCGTGTGTGTGTGTGTGAGCGAATGAGGGCATGCGTGTGTGTGTGTGTGTGAGCGAATGAGGGCATGTGTGTGAGCGAATGAGGGCGTGTGTGTGTGTGAGCGAATGAGGGCGTGTGTGTGTGTGTGAGCGAATGAGGGCGTGTGTGTGTGTGTGAGCGAATGAGGGCGTGTGTGTGTGTGTGAGCGAATGAGGGCGTGTGTGTGTGTGTGAGCGAATGAGGGCGTGTGTGTGTGTGTGTGCGAATGAGGGCGTGTGTGTGTGTGTGAGCGAATGAGGGCGTGTGTGTGTGTGTGAGCGAATGAGGGCGTGTGTGTGTGTGTGTGTGAGCGAATGAGGGCGTGTGTGTGTGTGTGAGAGCGAATGAGGGCGTGTGTGTGTGTGTGAGAGCGAATGAGGGCGTGTGTGTGTGTGTGAGTGCGAATGAGGGCGTGTGTGTGTGTGTGAGAGCGAATGAGGGCGTGTGTGTGTGTGTGAGAGCGAATGAGGGCGTGTGTGTGTGTGTGAGAGCGAATGAGGGCGTGTGTGTGTGTGAGCGAATGAGGGCGTGTGTGTGTGTATGTGAGCGAATGAGGGCGTGTGTGTGTGTATGTGAGCGAATGAGGGCGTGTGTGTGTGTGTGAGCGAATGAGGGCGTGTGTGTGTGTGTGTGAGCGAATGAGGGCGTGTGTGTGTGTGTGTGAGCGAATGAGGGCGTGTGTGTGTGTGTGAGCGAATGAGGGCGTGTGAGTGTGTGTGAGCCAATGAGGGCGTGTGTGTGTGTGTGTGTGTGTGTGTCAGTGAATGAGGGGTGTGTGTGTGTGTGTGTGTGTGTGAGTGAATGAGGGCGTGTGTGTGTGAGCGAATGAGGGCGTGTGTTTGTGTGAGCGAATGAGGGCGCGTGTGTGTGTGTGTGTGTGTGAGTGAATGAGGGGTGTGTGTGTGTGTGTGTGTGTGAGTGAATGTGGGCGTGTGTGTGTGTGAGCGAATGAGGGCGCGTGTGTGTGTGAGCAAATGAGGGCGTGTGTGTGTGAGCGAATGTGGGCTTGTGTGCGTGTGAGCGCGAATGGGGGCGTGTGTGCATGTGTGAGCGAATGAGGGCCTGTGTGTGTGTTTGTGTGAGCGAATGAGGGCGTGTGTGTGTGTGTGAGCGAATGAGGGCGTGTGTGTGTGTGTGAGCGAATGAGGGCGTGTGTGTGTGTGTGAGCGAATGAGGGCGTGTGTGTGTGTGTGAGAGAATGAGGGCGTGTGTGTGTGTGAGCGAATGAGGGCGTGTGTGTGTGTGTGAGCGAATGAGGGCGTGTGTGTGTGTGTGAGAGAATGAGGGCGTGTGTGTGTGTGAGCGAATGAGGGCGTGTGTGTGTGTGTTAGCGAATGTGGGCGTGTGTGTGTGTGAGCGAATGAGGGTGTGTGTGTGTGTGTGTGTGTGTGTGTGTGTGTGTGTGTGTGAGCGAATGAGGGCGTGCGTGTGAGCGAATGAGGGCGTGTGTGTGTGTGTGTGTGCGAATGAGGGCGTATGTGTGTGTGTGAGCGAATGAGGGCGTGTGTGTGTGTGAGCAACTGAGGGCGTGTGTGTGAGCGAATGAGGGTGTGTGTGTGTGTGTGTGAGCGAATGAGGGCGTGTGTGTGTGTGTGTGTGTGTGTGTGTGAGCGAATGATGGCGTGTGTGTGTGTGTGAGCGAATGAGGGTGTGTGCATGTGTGTGAGCGAATGAGGGCGTGTGTGTGTGTGTGTGAGCGAATGAGGGCGTGTGTGATTGTGTGTGAGCGAATGAGGGCGTGTGTGTGTGTGTGTGAGCGAATGAGGGCGTGTGTGTGTGTGTGAGCGAATGAGGGCATGTGTGTGTGTGAGCGAATGAGGGCGTGTGTGTGTGTGTGAGCGAATGAGGGCGTGTGTGCGTGTGAGCGAATGAAAGCGTGTGTGTGTGTGTGCGAATGAGGGTGTGTGTGTGTGTGTGAGCGAATTAGGGTGTGTGTGTGTGTGTGAGCGAATGAGGGTGTGTGTGTGTGTGTGAGCGAATGAGGGTGTGTGTGTGTGTGTGAGTGAATGAGGACGTGTGTGTGTGTGAGCGAATGAGGGCGAATGTGTGTGTGTGTGTGAGCGAATGAGGGCGAATGTGTGTGTGTGTGTGAGCGAATGAGGGCGTGTGTGTGTGTGTGAGCGAATGAGGGCATGTGTGTGAGCGAATGAGGGCGTGTGTGTGTGTGAGCGAATGAGGGCGTGTGTGTGTGTGTGAGCGAACCAGGGCGTGTGTGTGTGTGTGAGCGAATGAGGGCGTGTGTGTGTCTGTGAGAGCGAATGAGGGCGTGTGTGTGTGTGTGAGAGCGAATGAGGGCGTGTGTGTGTGTGAGCGAATGAGGGCGTGTGTGTGTGTATGTGAGCGAATGAGGGCGTGTGTGTGTGTATGTGAGCGAATGAGGGCGTGTGTGTGTGTATGTGAGCGAATGAGGGCGTGTGTGTGTGTGTGAGCGAATGAGGGCGTGTGTGTGTGTGAGCGAATGAGGGCGTGTGTGTGTGAGCGAATGAGGGCGTGTGTGTGCGTGTGAGCGAATGAGGGCGTGTGAGTGCGTGTGAGCGAATGAGGGCGTGTGTGTGTGTGTGTGTGTGAGTGAATGAGGGGTGTGTGTGTGTGAGTGAATGAGGGCGTGTGTGCGTGAGCGAATGAGGGCGTGTGTGTGTGTATGTGAGCGAATGAGGGCGTGTGTGTGTGTATGTGAGCGAATGAGGGCGTGTGTGTGTGTGTGAGCGAATGAGGGCGTGTGTGTGTGTGAGCGAATGAGGGCGTGTGTGTGTGAGCGAATGAGGGCGTGTGTGTGTGTGTGAGCGAATGAGGGCGTGTGAGTGCGTGTGAGCGAATGAGGGCGTGTGTGTGTGTGTGTGTGTGTGAGTGAATGAGGGGTGTGTGTGTGTGTGTGTGTGTGTGAGTGAATGAGGGCGTGTGTGCGTGAGCGAATGAGGGCGCGTGTGTGTGTGTGTGTGTGTGTGTGTGTGTGTGTGTGTGTGTGAGTGAATGAGGGGTGCGTGTGTGTGTGTGTGAGCGAATGAGGGCGTGTGTGTGTGCATGTGAGCGAATGAGGGCGTGTGTGTGTGCGTGTAAGCGAATGAGGGCGTGTGTGTGTGTGTGAGTGAATGAGGGCGTGTGTGTGTATGTGTGAGCGAATGAGGGTGTGTGTGTGAGCGAATCAGGGCGTGTGTGTGTGTGTGAGCGAATGAGGGCGTGTGTGTGTGTGTGAGCGAATGAGGGCGTGTCTGTGTGTGTGAGCGAATGAGGGCGTGTGTGTGTGTGAGCGAATGAGGGCGTGTGTGTGTGTGTGAGCGAATGAGGGCGTGTGTGTGTGTGTGAGCGAATGAGGGCGTGTGTGTGTGTGTGAGCGAATGAGGGCGTGTGTGTGTGTGTGAGCGAATGAGGGCGTGTGTGAGTGTGTGAGCGAATGATGGCGTGTGTGTGTGTGTGAGCGAATGAGGGCGTGTGTGTGTGTGTGAGTGAATGAGGGCGTGTGTGTGTGTGTGAGCGAATGAGGGCGTGTGTGTGTGTGTGTGTGAGCGAATGAGGGCGTGTGTGTGTATGTGTGTGAGCGAATGAGGGCGTGTGTGTGTATGTGTGTGAGCGAATGAGGGCGTGTGTGTGTGTGTGAGCGAACCAGGGCGTGTGTGTGTGTGTGTGAGCGAACGAGGGCGTGTGTGTGTGTGTGAGCGAATGAGGGCGTGTGTGTGTGTGTGAGCGAATGAGGGCGTGTGTGTGTGTGTGAGCGAATGAGGGCGTGTGTGTGTGTGTGAGCGAATGAGGGCGTGTGTGTGTGTGTGAGCGAATGAGGGCGTGTGTGTGTGTGTGAGCGAATGAGGGCGTGTGAGTGCGTGTGAGCGAATGAGGGCGTGTGTGTGTGTGTGTGTGTGTGAGTGAATGAGGGGTGTGTGTGTGTGTGTGTGTGTGAGTGAATGAGGGCGTGTGTGCTTGAGCGAATGAGGGCACGTGTGTGTGTGTGTGTGTGTGTGTGAGTGAATGAGGGGTGCGTGTGTGTGTGTGTGAGCGAATGAGGGCGTGTGTGTGTGCATGTGAGCGAATGAGGGCGTGTGTGTGTGCGTGTAAGCGAATGAGGGCGTGTGTGTGTGTGTGAGTGAATGAGGGCGTGTGTGTGTGTGTGTGAGCGAATGAGGGTGTGTGTGTGAGCGAATGAGGGCGTGTGTGTGTGTGTGAGCGAATGAGGGCGTGTGTGTGTGTGTGAGCGAATGAGGGCGTGTGTGTGTGTGTGAGCGAATGAGGGCGTGTGTGTGTGTGAGCGAATAAGGGCGTGTGTGTGTGTGTGAGCGAATGAGGGCGTGTGTGTGTGTGTGAGCGAATGAGGGCGTGTGTGTGTGTGTGAGCGAATGAGGGCGTGTGTGTGTGTGTGAGCGAATGAGGGCGTGTGTGTGTGTGTGAGCGAATGAGGGCGTGTGTGAGTGTGTGAGCGAATGATGGCGTGTGTGTGTGTGTGAGCGAATGAGGGCGTGTGTGTGTGTGTGAGCGAATGAGGGCGTGTGTGTGTGTGTGAGAGCGAATGAGGGCGTGTGTGTGTGTGTGAGAGCGAATGAGGGCATGTGTGTGTGTGTGAGAGCGAATGAGGGCGTGTGTGTGTCTGTGAGAGCGAATGAGGGCGTCTGTGTGTGTGAGCGAATGAGGGCGTGTGTGTGTGTATGTGAGCGAATGAGGGCGTGTGTGTGTGTATGTGAGCGAATGAGGGCGTGTGTGTGTGTGTGAGCGAATGAGGGCGTGTGTGTGTGTGTGTGTGTGAGCGAATGAGAGCGTGTGTGTGTGAGCGAATGAGGGCGTGTGTGTGTGTGTGAGCGAATGAGGGCGTGTGAGTGTGTGTGAGCGAATGAGGGCGTGTGTGTGTGTGTGTGTGTGTGTGTGTGAGTGAATGAGGGGTGTGTGTGTGTGTGTGTGTGTGTGCGAATGAGAGCGTGTGTGTGTGAGCGAATGAGGGCGTGTGTGTATGTGTGAGCGAATGAGGGCGTGTGAGTGTGTGTGAGCGAATGAGGGCGTGTGTGTGTGTGTGTGTGTGTGTGAGTGAATGAGGGGTGTGTGTGTGTGTGTGTGTGTGTGTGAATGAGGGCGTGTGTGTGTGAGCGAATGAGGGCGTGTGTGTGTGTGAGCGAATGAGGGCCTGTGTGTGTGTTTGTGTGAGCGAATGAGGGCGTGTGTGTGTGTGTGAGCGAATGAGGGCGTGTGTGTGTGTGTGAGAGAATGAGGGCGTGTGTGTGTGTGTGTGTGTGTGTGTGTGTGTGTGTGTGAGCGAATGAGGGCGTGTGTGTGTGTGTGAGAGAATGAGGGCGTGTGTGTGTGTGTGAGCGAATGAGGGCGTGTGTGTGTGTGTGAGAGAATGAGGGCGTGTGTGTGTGTGTGAGCGAATGAGGGCGTGTGTGTGTGTGTGAGCGAATGAGGGCGTGTGTGAGCGAATGAGGGCGTGTGTGTGTGTGTGAGAGAATGAGGGCGTGTGTGTGTGTGAGCGAATGAGGGCGTGTGTGTGTGTGTTAGCGAATGTGGGCGTGTGTGTGTGTGAGCGAATGAGGGCGTGTGTGTGTGTGTGTGTGTGTGAGTGTGTGTGTGAGCGAATGAGGGCGTGCGTGTGAGCGAATGAGGGCGTGTGTGTGTGTGTGTGTGCGAATGAGGGCGTATGTGTGTGTGTGAGCGAATGAGGGCGTGTGTGTGTGTGAGCAACTGAGGGCGTGTGTGTGTGTGTGAGCGAATGAGGGTGTGTGTGTTTGTGTGTGAGCGAATGAGGGCGTGTGTGTGTGTGTGTGTGTGTGTGTGTGTGAGCGAATGAGGGCGTGTGTGTGTGTGTGAGCGAATGAGGGTGTGTGCATGTGTGTGAGCGAATGAGGGCGTGTGTGTGTGTGTGTGTGAGTGAGCGAATGAGGGCGTGTGTGATTGTGTGTGAGCGAATGAGGGCGTGTGTGTGTGTGTGTGAGCGAATGAGGGCGTGTGTGTGTGTGTGAGTGAATGAGGGCGTGTGTGTGTGTGTGTGAGCGAATGAGGGCGTGTGTGTGTGTGTGAGCGAATGAGGGCGTGTGTGCGTGTTAGCGAATGAAGGCGTTGTGTGTGTGTGCGCGAATGAGGGTGTGTGTGTGTGTGTGAGCGAATGAGGGTGTGTGTGTGTGTGTGAGCGAATGAGGGTGTGTGTGTGTGTGTGAGTGAATGAGGACGTGTGTGTGTGTGTGAGCGAATGAGGGCGAATGTGTGTGTGTGTGTGAGCGAATGAGGGCGCGTGTGTGTGTGTGAGCGAATGAGGGCATGCGTGTGTGTGTGTGTGAGCGAATGAGGGCATGTGTGTGAGTGAATGAGGGCGTGTGTGTGTGTGAGCGAATGAGGGCGTGTGTGTGTGTGTGAGCGAACCAGGGCGTGTGTGTGTGTGTGAGCGAATGAGGGCGTGTGTGTGTGTGTGTGAGCGAATGAGGGCGTGTGTGTGTGTGTGAGCGAATGAGGGCGTGTGTGTGTGTGTGAGCGAATGAGGGCGTGTGTGTGTGTGTGAGCGAATGAGGGCGTGTGTGTGTGTGTGAGCGAATGAGGGCGTGTGTGTGTGTGTGAGCGAATGAGGGCGTGTGTGTGTGTGTGAGCGAATGAGGGCGTGTGTGTGTGTGTGAGCGAATGAGGGCGTGTGTGTGTGTGTGTGAGCGAATGAGGGCGTGTGTGTGTGTGTGAGAGCGAATGAGGGCGTGTGTGTGTGAGAGCGAATGAGGGCGTGTGTGTGTGTGAGCGAATGAGGGCGTGTGTGTGTGTATGTGAGCGAATGAGGGCGTGTGTGTGTGTATGTGAGCGAATGAGGGCGTGTGTGTGTGTGTGAGCGAATGAGGGCGTGTGTGTGTGTGTGTGAGCGAATGAGGGCGTGTGTGTGTGAGCGAATGAGGGCGTGTGTGTGTGAGCGAATGAGGGCGTGTGTGTGCGTGTGAGCGAATGAGGGCGTGTGAGTGCGTGTGAGCGAATGAGGGCGTGTGTGTGTGTGTGTGTGAGTGAATGAGGGGTGTGTGTGTGTGTGTGTGTGTGAGTGAATGAGGGCGTGTGTGTGTGAGCGAATGAGGGCGTGTGTGTGTGTGAGCGAATGAGGGCGCGTGTGTGTGTGTGTGTGTGTGTGTGTGTGTGTGTGTGAGTGAATGAGGGGTGTGTGTGTGTGTGTGTGAGCGAATGAGGGCGTGTGTGTGTGCGTGTGAGCGAATGAGGGCGTGTGTGTGTGCGTGTAAGCGAATGAGGGCGTGTGTGTGTGTGTGAGCGAATGAGGGCGTGTGTGTGTGTGTGTGTGAGCGAATGAGGGTGTGTGTGTGAGCGAATCAGGGCGTGTGTGTGTGTGTGAGCGAATGAGGGCGTGTGTGTGTGTGTGAGCGAATGAGGGCGTGTGTGTGTGTGTGAGCGAATGAGGGCGTGTGTGTGTGTGAGCGAATGAGGGCGTGTGTGTGTGTGTGAGCGAATGAGAGCGTGTGTGTGTGTGTGAGCGAATGAGGGCGTGTGTGTGTGTGTGAGCGAATGAGGGCGTGTGTGAGTGTGTGAGCGAATGAGGGCGTGTGTGTGTGTGTGAGCGAATGAGGGCGTGTGTGTGTGTGTGAGCGAATGATGGCGTGTGTGTGTGTGTGTGAGCGAATGAGGGCGTGTGTGTGTGTGTGAGCGAATGAGGGTGTGTGTGTGTGTGTGAGCGAATGAGGGCGTGTGTGTGTGTGTGTGTGTGTGAGCGAATGAGGGCGTGTGTGTGTGTGTGTGTGTGTGAGCGAATGAGGGCGTGTGTGTGTGTGTGTGTGAGCGAATGAGGGCGTGTGTGTGTGTGTGTGTGTGTGAGCGAATGAGGGCGTGTGTGTGTGTGTGTGAGTGAGCGAATGAGGGCGTGTGTGTGTGTGTGAGCGAACCAGGGCGTGTGTGTGTGTGTGAGCGAATGAGGGCGTGTGTGTGTGTGTGAGCGAATGAGGGCGTGTGTGTGTGTGTGAGCGAATGAGGGCATGTGTGTGTGTGTGAGCGAATGAGGGCGTGTGTGTGGGTGTGTGTGTGCGTGTGAGTGTGTGTTTGTGTGTGTGTGTGTGGGATTGTGTGTGTGAGCGAATGAGGGCGTGTGTGTGTGTGAGCAAATGAGGGCGTGTGTGTGTGTGTGTGAGCAAATGAGGGCGTGTGTGTGTGTGTGTGAGCGAATGAGGGCGTGTGTAAGTGTGTGTGAGCGAATGAGGGCATGTGTGTGTGTGAGCGAATGAGGGCGTGTGTGTGTGAGCGAATGAGGGCGCGTGTGTGTGTGTGAGCGAATGAGGGCGCGTGTGTGTGTGTGAGCGAATGAGGGCATGCGTGTGTGTGTGTGTGAGCGAATGAGGGCATGTGTGTGAGCGAATGAGGGCGTGTGTGTGTGTGAGCGAATGAGGGCGTGTGTGTGTGTGTGTGTGCGAATGAGGGCGTGTGTGTGTGTGTGAGCGAATGAGGGCGTGTGTGTGTGTGTGTGTGAGCGAATGAGGGCGTGTGTGTGTGTGTGTGTGAGCGAATGAGGGCGTGTGTGTGTGTGTGAGCGAATGAGGGCGTGTGTGTGTGTGTGAGCGAATGAGGGCGTGTGTGTGTGCGTGAGCGAATGAGGGCGTGTGTGTGTGTGTGAGCGAATGAGGGCGTGTGTGTGTGTGTGTGTGAGAGCGAATGAGGGCGTGTGTGTGTGTGTGAGAGCGAATGAGGGCGTGTGTGTGTGTGTGAGAGCGAATGAGGGCGTGTGTGTGTGTGTGAGAGCGAATGAGGGCGTGTGTGTGTGTGTGAGAGCGAATGAGGGCGTGTGTGTGTGTGAGCGAATGAGGGCGTGTGTGTGTGTGAGCGAATGAGGGCGTGTGTGTGTGTATGTGAGCGAATGAGGGCGTGTGTGTGTGTATGTGAGCGAATGAGGGCGTGTGTGTGTGTATGTGAGCGAATGAGGGCGTGTGTGTGTGTGTGAGCGAATGAGGGCGTGTGTGTGTGTGTGAGCGAATGAGGGCGTGTGAGTGTGTGTGAGCGAATGAGGGCGTGTGTGTGTGTGTGTGTGTGTGTGTGTGTGAGTGAATGAGGGGTGTGTGTGTGTGTGTGTGTGTGAGTGAATGAGGGCGTGTGTGTGTGAGGGAATGAGGGCGTGTGTGTGTGTGAGCGAATGAGGGCGCGTGTGTGTGTGTGTGTGTGTGTGAGTGAATGAGGGGTGTGTGTGTGTGTGTGTGTGTGAGTGAATGAGGGCGTGTGTGTGTGTGAGCGAATGAGGGCGCGTGTATGTGTGAGCAAATGAGGGCGTGTGTGTGTGAGCGAATGTGGGCTTGTGTGCGTGTGAGCGCGAATGTGGGCGTGTGTGCATGTGTGAGCGAATGAGGGCGTGTGTGTGTGTGTGTGAGCGAATGAGGGCCTGTGTGTGTGTTTGTGTGAGCGAATGAGGGTGTGTGTGTGTGTGTGAGCGAATGAGGGCGTGTGTGTGTGTGTGAGCGAATGAGGGCGTGTGTGTGTGTGTGAGAGAATGAGGGCGTGTGTGTGTGTGAGCGAATGAGGGCGTGTGTGTGTGTGAGCGAACGTGGGCGTGTGTGTGTGTGAGCGAATGAGGGCGTGTGTGTGTGTGTGTGTGTGTGTGAGTGTGTGTGTGAGCGAATGAGGGCGTGCGTGTGAGCGAATGAGGGCGTGTGTGTGTGTGTGAGCAAATGAGGGCGTATGTGTGTGTGTGAGCGAATGAGGGCGTGTGTGTGTGTGAGCAACTGAGGGCATGTGTGTGTGTGTGAGCGAATGAGGGTGTGTGTGTGTGTGTGAGCGAATGAGGGCGTGTGTGTGTGTGTGTGTGAGCGAATGAGGGTGTGTGCATGTGTGTGAGCGAATGAGGGCGTGTGTGTGTGTGTGTGTGTGTGTGTGAGCGAATGAGGGCGTGTGTGATTGTGTGTGAGCGAATGAGGGCGTGTGTGTGTGTGTGTGAGCGAATGAGGGCGTGTGTGTGTGTGTGAGTGAATGAGGGCGTGTGTGTGTGTGTGTGAGCGAATGAGGGCGTGTGTGTGTGTGTGAGCGAATGAGGGCGTGTGTGTGTGTGTGAGCGAATGAGGGCGTGTGTGCGTGTGAGCGAATGAAGGCGTGTGTGTGTGTGTGCGAATAGGGTGTGTGTGTGTGTGTGAGCGAATGAGGGTGTGTGTGTGTGTGTGAGCGAATGAGGGTGTGTGTGTGTGTGTGAGCGAATGAGGGTGTGTGTGTGTGTGTGTGAGTGAATGAGGGGGTGTGTGTGTGTGTGTGTGAGCGAATGAGGACGTGTGTGTGTGTGTGAGCGAATGAGGGCGAATGTGTGTGTGTGTGAGCGAATGAGGGTGCGCGTGTGTGTGTGAGCGAATGAGGGCATGTGTGTGAGCGAATGAGGGCGTGTGTGTGTGTGAGCGAATGAGGGCGTGTGTGTGTGTGTGAGCGAATGAGGGCATGTGTGTGAGCGAATGAGGGCGTGTGTGTGTGTGAGCGAATGAGGGCGTGTGTGTGTGTGTGAGCGAACGAGGGCGTGTGTGTGTGTGTGAGCGAACGAGGGCGTGTGTGTGTGTGTGAGCGAATGAGGGCGTGTGTGTGTGTGTGAGCGAATGAGGGCGTGTGTGTGTGTGTGAGCGAATGAGGGCGTGTGTGTGTGTGTGAGCGAATGAGGGCGTGTGTGTGTGTGTGAGCGAATGAGGGCGTGTGTGTGTGTGTGAGCGAATGAGGGCGTGTGTGTGTGTGTGAGCGAATGAGGGCGTGTGTGTGTGTGTGAGCGAATGAGGGCGTGTGTGTGTGTGTGAGCGAATGAGGGCGTGTGTGTGTGTGTGTGAGCGAATGAGGGCGTGTGTGTGTGTGTGTGAGCGAATGAGGGCGTGTGTGTGTGTGTGAGAGCGAATGAGGGCGTGTGTGTGTGTGTGAGAGCGAATGAGGGCGTGTGTGTGTGTGTGAGAGCGAATGAGGGCGTGTGTGTGTGTGTGTGAGAGCGAATGAGGGCGTGTGTGTGTGTGTGTGAGAGCGAATGAGGGCGTGTGTGTGTGTGTGTGTGAGAGCGAATGAGGGCGTGTGTGTGTGTGTGAGAGCGAATGAGGGCGTGTGTGTGTGTATGTGCGCGAATGAGGGCGTGTGTGTGTGTATGTGAGCGAATGAGGGCGTGTGTGTGTGTGTGAGCGAATGAGGGCGCGTGTGTGTGTGTGTGAGCGAATGAGGGCGTGTGTGTGTGTGAGCGAATGAGGGCGTGTGTGTGTGTGTGTGAGCGAATGAGGGCGTGTGAGTGTGTGTGAGCGAATGAGGGCGTGTGTGTGTGTGTGTGTGTGTGTGTGTGAGTGAATGAGGGGTGTGTGTGTGTGTGTGTGTGTGTGAGTGAATGAGGGCGTGTGTGTGTGAGCGAATGAGGGCGTGTGTGTGTGTGTGAGCGAATGAGGGCGTGTGTGTGTGTGTGTGTGTGTGTGTGTTAGCGAATGAGGGCGTGTGTGAGCGAATGAGGGCGTGTGTGTGTGTGAGCGAATGAGGGCGTATGTGTGTGTGTGTGTGAGCGAATGAGGGCGTATGTGTGTGTGTGTGTGAGCGAATGAGGGCGTGTGTGTGTGTGTGTGAGCGAATGAGGGCGTGTGTGTGTGTGCATGTGAGCGAATGAGGGCGTGTGTGTGTGTGTGTGTGTGAGCGAATGAGGGCGTGTGTGTGTGTGTGTGAGCGAATGAGGGCGTTTGTGTGTGTGTGTGAGTGAATGAGGGCGTGTGTGAGCGAATGAGGGCGTGTGTGAGCGAATGAGGGCGTGTGTGAGCGAATGAGGGCGTGTGTGAGCGTGCGTAAGCGAATGAGAGCGTGTGTGTGTGTGTGTGTAAGCGAATGAGGGCGTGTGTGTGTGTGTGAGAGCGAATGAGGGCGTGTGTGTGTGTGTGAGAGCGAATGAGGGCGTGTGTGTGTGTGTGTGAGAGCGAATGAGGGCGTGTGTGTGAGAGCGAATGAGGGCGTGTGTGTGTGTGTGAGAGCGAATGAGGGCGCGTGTGTGTGTGTGTGAGCGAATGAGGGCGCGTGTGTGTGTATGTGAGCGAATGAGGGCGTGTGTGTGTGTGTGAGCGAATGAGGGCGCGTGTGTGTGTGTGTGAGCGAATGAGGGCGTGTGTGCGTGAGCGAATGAGGGCGTGTGTGTGTGTGTGAGCGAATGAGGGCGTGTGAGTGTGTGTGAGCGAATGAGGGCGTGTGTGTGTGTGTGTGTGTGTGTGTGTGAGTGAATGAGGGTGTGTGTGTGTGTGTGTGTGTGTGTGTGTGTGTGTGTGTGTGTGAATGCGGGCGTGTGTGTGTGAGTGAATGAGGGCGTGTGTGTGTGTGAGCGAATGAGGGCGCGTGTGTGTGTGAGCAAATGAGGGCGTGTGTGTGTGAGCGAATGTGGGCTTGTGTGCGTGTGAGCGCGAATGTGGGCGTGTGTGCATGTGTGAGCGAATGAGGGCCTGTGTGTGTGTTTGTGTGAGCGAATGAGGGCGTGTGTGTGTGTGTGAGCGAATGAGGGCGTGTGTGTGTGTGTGAGCGAATGAGGGCGTGTGTGTGTGTGTGAGAGAATGAGGGCGTGTGTGTGTGTGAGCGAATGAGGGCGTGTGTGTGTGTGTGTGAGCGAATGTGGGCGTGTGTGTGTGTGAGCGAATGAGGGCGCGTGTGTGTGTGTGTGTGTGTGTGTGTGTGTGTGTGTGTGTGTGTGTGTGTGTGTGAGTGTGTGTGTGAGCGAATGAGGGCGTGTGTGTGTGTGAGCGAATGAGGGCGTGTGTGTGTGTGTGAGAGAATGAGGGCGTGTGTGTGTGTGAGAGACTGAGGGCTGTGTGTGTGTGTGAGCGAATGAGGGTGTGTGTGTGTGTGTGCGTGAGCGAATGAGGGCGCGTGTGTGTGTGTGTGTGTGAGCGAATGAGGGCGTGTGTGTGTGTGAGCGAATGAGGGCGTGTGTGTGTGTGTGTGTGTGTGTGTGAGCGAATGAGGGCGTCTGCGTGTGTGTGTGTGTGAGCGAATGAGGGCGTGTGTGTGTGTGTGTGTGAGCGAATGAGGGCGTGTGTGTGTGTGTGTGTGAGCGAATGAGGGCGTGTGTGTGTGTGAGCGAATGAGGGCGTGTGTGTGTGTGTGAGCGAATGAGGGCGTGTGTGTGTGTGTGTGTGTGTGTGTGAGCGAATGAGGGCGTGTGTGTGTGTGTGTGTGTGTGTGTGTGTGTGTGTGTGAGCGAATGAGGGCGTGTGTGTGTGTGTGAGCGAATGAGGGCGTGTGTGTGTGTGTGAGCGAATGAGGGCGTTTGTGTGTGTGTGAGCGAATGAGGGCGTGTGTGTGTGTGTGTGGGTGTGTGTGTGCGTGTGAGTGTGTGTTTGTGTGTGTGTGTGTGGGATTGTGTGTGTGAGCGAATGAGGGCGTGTGTGTGTGTGAGCAAATGAGGGCGTGTGTGTGTGTGTGTGAGCGAATGAGGGCGTGTGTAAGTGTGTGTGAGCGAATGTGGGCGTGTGTGTGTGTGAGCGAATGAGGGCGTGTGTGTGTGAGCTAATGAGGGCGCGTGTGTGTGTGTGAGCGAATGAGGGCGCGTGTGTTTGTGTGAGCGAATGAGGGCATGCGTGTGTGTGTGTGTGAGCGAATGAGGGCATGTGTGTGAGCGAATGAGGGCGTGTGTGTGTGTGAGCGAATGAGGGCGTGTGTGTGTGTGTGAGCGAATGAGGGCGTGTGTGTGTGTGTGAGCGAATGAGGGCGTGTGTGTGTGTGTGAGCGAATGAGGGCGTGTGTGTGTGTGTGAGCGAATGAGGGCGTGTGTGTGTGTGTGAGCGAATGAGGGCGTGTGTGTGTGTGTGAGCGAATGAGGGCGTGTGTGTGTGTGTGAGCGAATGAGGGCGTGTGTGTGTGTGTGAGCGAATGAGGGCGTGTGTGTGTGTGTGTGAGCGAATGAGGGCGTGTGTGTGTGTGTGTGTGTGAGCGAATGAGGGCGTGTGTGTGTGTGTGAGCGAATGAGGGCGTGTGTGTGTGTGTGAGCGAATGAGGGCGTGTGTGTGTGTGTGAGCGAATGAGGGCGTGTGTGTGTGTGTGAGCGAATGAGGGCGTGTGTGTGTGTGTGTGAGCGAATGAGGGCGTGTGTGTGTGTGAGCGAATGAGGGCGTATGTGTGTATGTGTGTGAGCGAATGAGGGCGTGTGTGTGTGTGTGTGTGTGAGCGAATGAGGGCGTGTGTGTGTGTGTGTGTGTGTGTGAGCGAATGAGGGCGTGTGTGTGTGTGTGTGTGTGAGCGAATGAGGGCGTGTGTGTGTGTGTGTGAGCGAATGAGGGCGTGTGTGTGTGTGTGTGAGCGAATGAGGGCGTGTGTGTGTGTGTGAGCGAATGAGGGCGTGTGTGTGTGTGTGTGTGTGTGTGTGTGCGTGTGAGTGAATGAGGGGTGTGTGTGTGTGTGTGAGTGAATGAGGGCGTGTGTGTGTGAGCGAATGGGGGCGTGTGTGTGTGTGAGCGAATGAGGGCGCGTGTGTGTGTGTGTGAGTGAATGAGGGGTGTGTGTGTGTGTGTGTGTGAGTGAATGAGGGCGTGTGTGTGTGTGAGCGAATGAGGGCGCGTGTGTGTGTGAGCAAATGAGGGCGTGTGTGTGTGAGCGAATGTGGGCTTGTGTGCGTGTGAGCGCGAATGTGGGCGTGTGTGTGTGTGTGAGCGAATGAGGGCCTGTGTGTGTGTTTGTGTGAGCGAATGAGGGCGTGTGTGTGTGTGAGAGAATGAGGGCGTGTGTGTGTGTGAGCGAATGAGGGCGTGTGTGTGTGTGTGAGCGAATGTGGGCGTGTGTGTGTGTGAGCGAATGAGGGCGTGTGTGTGTGTGTGTGTGTGTGTGTGTGTGTGTGTGTGTGAGTGTGTGTGTGAGCGAATGAGGGCGTGTGTGTGTGTGAGCGAATGAGGGCGTGTGTGTGTGTGAGCGAATGAGGGCGTGTGTGTGTGTGTGAGAGAATGAGGGCGTATGTGTGTGTGAGAGACTGAGGGCTGTGAGTGTGTGTGAGCGAATGAGCGTGTGTGTGTGTGTGTGCGTGAGCGAATGAGGGCGCGTGTGTGTGTGTGTGTGTGAGCGAATGAGGGCGTGTATGTGTGTGTGAGCGAATGAGGGCGTGTGTGTGTGAGCGAATGAGGGCGTGTGTGTGTGTGAGCGAATGAGGGCGCGTGTGTGTGTGTGTGTGTGTGAGTGAATGAGGGGTGTGTGTGTGTGTGTGTGTGAGTGAATGAGGGCGTGTGTGTGTGTGAGCGAATGAGGGCGCGTGTGTGTGTGAGCAAATGAGGGCGTGTGTGTGTGAGCGAATGTGGGCTTGTGTGCGTGTGAGCGCGAATGTGGGCGTGTGTGCATGTGTGAGCGAATGAGGGCCTGTGTGTGTGTTTGTGTGAGCGAATGAGGGCGTGTGTGTGTGTGTGAGCGAATGAGGGCGTGTGTGTGTGTGTGTGAGCGAATGAGGGCGTGTGTGTGTGTGTGAGAGAATGAGGGCGTGTGTGTGTGTGAGCGAATGAGGGCGTGTGTGTGTGTGTGAGCGAACGTGGGCATGTGTGTGTGTGAGCGAATGAGGGCGTGTGTGTGTGTGTGTGTGTGTGTGAGTGTGTGTGTGAGCGAATGAGGGCGTGCGTGTGAGCGAATGAGGGCGTGCGTGTGAGCGAATGAGGGCGTGTGTGTGTGAGCGAATGAGGGCGTATGTGTGTGTGTGAGCGAATGAGGGCGTGTGTGTGTGTGAGCAACTGAGGGCATGTGTGTGTGTGTGAGCGAATGAGGGTGTGTGTGTGTGTGTGAGCGAATGAGGGCATGTGTGTGTGTGTGTGTGTGTGTGAGCGAATGAGGGCATGTGTGTGTGTGTGTGAGCGAATGAGGGTGTGTGCATGTGTGTGAGCGAATGAGGGCGTGTGTGTGTGTGTGTGTGTGAGCGAATGCGGGCGTGTGTGATTGTGTGTGAGCGAATGAGGGCGTGTGTGTGTGTGTGTGAGCGAATGAGGGCGTGTGTGTGTGTGTGAGTGAATGAGGGCGTGTGTGAGTGTGTGTGAGCGAATGAGGGCGTGTGTGTGTGTGTGAGCGAATGAGGGCGTGTGTGCGTGTGAGCGAATGAAGGCGTGTGTGTGTGTGTGCGAATGAGGGGGTGTGTGTGTGTGTGTGAGCGAATGAGGGTGTGTGTGTGTGTGTGAGCGAATGAGGGTGTGTGTGTGTGTGTGAGCGAATGAGGGTGTGTGTGTGTGTGTGTGAGTGAATGAGGACGTGTGTGTGTGTGTGAGCGAATGAGGGCGAATGTGTGTGTGTGTGTGAGCGAATGAGGGCGCGTGTGTGTGTGTGAGCGAATGAGGGCATGCGTGTGTGTGTGTGTGAGCGAATGAGGGCATGTGTGTGAGCGAATGAGGGCGTGTGTGTGTGTGAGCGAATGAGGGCGTGTGTGTGTGTGTGAGCGAATGAGGGCGTGTGTGTGTGTGTGAGCGAATGAGGGCGTGTGTGTGTGTGTGAGCGAATGAGGGCGTGTGTGTGTGTGTGAGCGAATGAGGGCGTGTGTGTGTGTGTGAGCGAATGAGGGCGTGTGTGTGTGTGTGAGCGAATGAGGGCGTGTGTGTGTGTGTGAGCGAATGAGGGCGTGTGTGTGTGTGTGAGCGAATGAGGGCGTGTGTGTGTGTGTGAGCGAATGAGGGCGTGTGTGTGTGTGTGAGCGAATGAGGGCGTGTGTGTGTGTGTGTGAGCGAATGAGGGCGTGTGTGTGTGTGTGAGAGCGAATGAGGGCGTGTGTGTGTGTGTGAGAGCGAATGAGGGCGTGTGTGTGTGTGTGAGAGCGAATGAGGGCGTGTGTGTGTGTGTGAGAGCGAATGAGGGCGTGTGTGTGTGTGTGAGAGCGAATGAGGGCGTGTGTGTGTGTGTGAGAGCGAATGAGGGCGTGTGTGTGTGTGTGAGAGCGAATGAGGGCGTGTGTGTGTGTGTGAGAGCGAATGAGGGCGTGTGTGTGTGTGTGAGAGCGAATGTGGGCGTGTGTGTGTGTATGTGAGCGAATGAGGGCGTGTGTGTGTGTATGTGAGCGAATGAGGGCGTGTGTGTGTGTATGTGAGCGAATGAGGGCGTGTGTGTGTGTGTGAGCGAATGAGGGCGCGTGTGTCTGTGTGTGATCGAATGAGGGCGTGTGTGTGTGAGCGAATGAGGGCGTGTGAGTGTGTGTGAGCGAATGAGGGCGTGTGTGTGTGTGTGTGTGTGTGTGTGTGTGAGTGAATGAGGGGTGTGTGTGTGTGTGTGTGTGTGAGTGAATGAGGGCGTGTGTGTGTGAGCGAATGAGGGCGTGTGTGTGTGTGAGGGAATGAGGGCGCGTGTGTGTGTGTGTGTGTGTGTGTGTGTGAGTGAATGAGGGGTGTGTGTGTGTGTGTGTGAGTGAATGAGGGCGTGTGTGTGTGTGAGCAAATGAGGGCGTGTGTGTGTATGTGTGAGCGAATGAGGGCGTGTGTGTGTGTGTGAGCGAATGAGGGCGTGTGTGTGTGTGTGTGTGTGTGTGAGCTAATTAGGGCGTGTGTGTGTGTGTGAGCGAATGAGGGCGTGTGTGTGTGTGTGAGCGAATGAGGGCGTGTGTGTGTGTGTGAGCGAATGAGGGCGTGTGTGTGTGTGTGTGGGTGTGTGTGTGCGTGTGAGTGTGTGTGTGGGATTGTGTGTGTGAGCGAATGAGGGCGTGTGTGTGTGTGAGCAAATGAGGGCGTGTGTGTGTGTGTGTGAGCGAATGAGGGCGTGTGTAAGTGTGTGTGAGCGAATGTGGGCGTGTGTGTGTGTGTGAGCGAATGAGGGCGTGTGTGTGTGAGCGAATGAGGGCGTGTGTGTGTGTGTGAGCGAATGAGGGCGCGTGTGTTTGTGTGAGCGAATGAGGGCATGCGTGTGTGTGTGTGTGAGCGAATGAGGGCATGTGTGTGAGCGAATGAGGGCGTGTGTGTGTGTGAGCGAATGAGGGCGTGTGTGTGTGTGTGAGCGAATGAGGGCGTGTGTGTGTGTGTGAGCGAATGAGGGCGTGTGTGTGTGTGAGCGAATGAGGGCGTGTGTGTGTGTGTAAGCGAATGGGGGCGTGTGTGTGTGTGAGCGAATGAGGGCGTGTGTGTGTGTGTGTGTGAGCGAATGAGGGCGTGTGTGTGTGTGTGTGTGTGTGAGCGAATGAGGGCGTGTGTGTGTGTGTGTGTGAGCGAATGAGGGCGTGTGTGTGTGTGTGTGTGTGTGTGAGCGAATGAGGGCGTGTGTGTGTGTGAGCGAATGAGGGCGTATGTGTGTGTGTGTGTGAGCGAATGAGGGCGTGTGTGTGTGTGAGCGAATGAGGGCGTGTGTGTGTGTGTGTGTGTGTGTGAGCGAATGAGGGCTTGTGTGTGTGTGTGTGTGTGAGCGAATGAGGGCGTGTGTGTGTGTGTGAGCGAATGAGGGCGTGTGTGTGTGTGTGAGCGAATGAGGGCGTGTGTGTGTGTGTGAGCGAATGAGGGCGTGTGTGTGTTTGTGTGTGTGTGTGTGAGTGAATGAGGGGTGTGTGTGTGTGTGTGTGTGTGTGAGTGAATGAGGGCGTGTGTGTGTGAGCGAATGAGGGCGTGTGTGTGTGTGAGCGAATGAGGGCGCGTGTGTGTGTGTGTGTGTGTGAGTGAATGAGGGGTGTGTGTGTGTGTGTGTGTGTGAGTGAATGAGGGCGTGTGTGTGTGTGAGCGAATGAGGGCGTGTGTGTGTGTGAGCAAATGAGGGCGTGTGTGTGTGAGCGAATGTGGGCTTGTGTGCGTGTGAGCGCGAATGTGGGCGTGTGTGCATGTGTGAGCGAATGAGGGCGTGTGTGTGTGTTTGTGTGAGCGAATGAGGGCGTGTGTGTGTGTGTGAGCGAATGAGGGCGTGTGTGTGTGTGTGAGCGAATGAGGGCGTGTGTGTGTGTGAGAGAATGAGGG